>BGZK01003298.1:0-28124 GCA_005406025.1 Eumeta japonica
GAAGTAGATGGACAATTTTATGAAGAAGTGTGGCATGATGGTGAATTATACGTTTTATTTTTGTAATTTAATTCAATATTTATCAAATTCAAATTTATACTTTTCAAAAAAAGGACATATCGTTGTAATGTTTTTCTATTGTTCATACCACTGAAGACTGACTTTTTTGAAACCACTAATCAAGTGGTAGATTTTTTCACTGTCTCCATTAATTTACAATTGAAAATTGTTTGTTATTTGTTTTTTCCATATTTTAATTTGATTTTAAGTTTAAATTTTAAGTTTAAAATTTGTTCGACACCAACAACACGGTCGATAAAAATCGGAGTCAATTTAAATTGACGCCGTTTTACGGCATACGAAACACATTGTCTCTTATCGATAACATTTGATATTGATAATGGGCATACCGATTTATAATAGTCCAGCCTACCATGTTTCGTATTGATGACGCTAAATGGAATAAGGGCGATTGATTTCATATGTGCATACATACCCATATATTGACGATTTCCTTAAATTTTTACGTTTTCAGCCTTAATTTTTGTAGCATCAATGAGAAGACACTTCAGTGATATTTTAAAATTATGAAGAGCTTGATAATATTCCGACCTACAGTCGCGAGGTCGCAGGTCTGATTTCTGCCAGGTGCTTTGAACGGAATGAAATATCGATTGATCTACAAATGACATTCATTCCCTGCGGTATTTGTTCCGCGACGCAAATTGAATATTTCTGTTTTAACAATTAGAGAGTAACGTTTGTGTCAGAAATTTTGGGTTCTGTTCTAGACGTCAATGTTTATTATTAAAATAAGTTGCCAAAAATAGTGAAATATAGTAATTTTGTCAATAAGGCCCATTTTTCTATTTGTTTTCTCATATATTTCTTCCAGTCAATGAACGGATTTTCTTTATTATTTGTAATGGATTTTTCAAAACTGTGAAATTCTTCCGTGAACCGCTATTGCTATCTCTCCACGCCTACAATGCAATATCACATTTCTTACTAGAAATCCCAATTATAAACTTTCTACATGTATCTTTTAAAGGTGACCGCTTCCATTCAATATTCGTACTAAGTCTACCTAGAAATTTTTATGCCTGTGAGATGTTGGCAAACCATGACAATACACCTAAATTTTTCCATTAAATTTACCATTGTTCTATTTGATTTATTTCTGTATTTTACCATTTATTCTAATTTTTTCTTTAAAATTTTAGCAAAATTAGATAAAAATTATTTAATTTTACATTTTCTTACATTTTTGTTCTTTCCGTTAGACTTTCGTCATAAGATTCAAGCGTAAGCAAAATGAAGAAAAATATCTACATCGCGGAATCAATAATTCGGCAATACCGCTACTGTAGAAGTGACACCGCACTTGCAGAAGGTTACCGCAGCAACGGAATGAATAATTGTAAATTTTGCATCTGCGAAAAATTTTCTGCAGGCGCGAACGTAATCAATAATCAGACCCAATAAAACAAATTCCTCAAGATTAGCTTTAGCTTTTTTTTGTATTCACATGTTTTGTATTCATTATTAAAACAGAGAAAATAGTAATATATTTGCTTTATTTCATTTTAGATACACACATTTACATACATAGATGATTATTATAGTATTTTTTTTCATATTTTAAACTAAATTTTAAAATCATGTATAGAGTATTTTATTTTAGATTAACTGTTGCATTTTTCCCCACTGTATTATTTACTAATTTACTCTTTTATGTTGTTCACTGAAGCACCTGTTAAATGTAGTCCAAGCGTAATGCATGCCGCTAAAATCGAATGTAGTTGTGGTGTGCTCTAATGGATTTTTAAAGTGATTTGGTATTTATGTTTGACATCTATGAAACCTCAAAGCGTAATTTGTTTTAATGGTTCACACGTAATTTATGTACACTGAATTTCAAACGTTCTTCTATGGGTGACGTCACAAGCACATGATTATGACCCTGTAACAAATAGACACTTTGCAAAAAGCTAATAATATCTTAACAAAAATAAAACTTGTGCTCAGCAGCCATCAACATGGGTTAAAACTAATGAATTTTAGACACTATCGGCATTGGCGTAGAAAGGAAAGTGCTTTGTCGATTTCGCCCCTTCAGGAATACATTTTTATTCAGTTTTTATCCATTAGCCCACCTCAGAATAATAACCTAGGAACGGTGAACGGTCTATCGGGTAAAATAAAAGAAAAATCGTCCACAAGTTGGTTATAGGAGTCATAGGCGATTTATTTTATTTATTTTATTTTTTTTGTTTTGTTGTAAGTTTGTTACACCACTTTTCCTCTTTTCACGCTCAAATAGTAAAAGTGGAAAAACGCACTCGTGTTCCCCAATAAGCAATATATTTTCCCTGGCTAAGCGCGTCTATAAGAAATCTTTTTAAAAGGATGATAAAAGTACCGCTAAAGGCAGTAATTTAAAAATCTTCTTAAGAATAGTTAAAATTCGGCAAACCATCAAAGATAAATTCTACAGTCGAACCCAACCAGATATACGGAACTGCTTAAAAGCGAATTCTATTGAATATCAAATTTGTCTCTCCCTTGCAAAAGCTTTTAACAACTAGTTTTGGAGTACAGCTGCTCTCTTTGAGAAAATTTCTATTTAGCTAAGCTTTGTCGCGGTAATGCTTTTAATGTTTAATTATGCTACGCAAGCATAACACATCAAAAAATATAGTGAGCATCCAATGTTTTTTGCTGTTGCATAGTGATATTAAAACGTTCTCTGCCTCTTTCATTATTTCCAACATATGCATTCGCTCGCATAAATACATTTGAGACAGCCACAAAATTTTTAAGTTTGTTTTTTTATTAAATCTCGTTATGCGAACGAACGAACATGTTCAAAAATTGCTCTTATATTTCAAACTATGTTACTTGTAATGTTTACTAAAGATGGAAATAATCGTAAGTCTTTTACCTGGGGTTTCCACGCGCAATAAACTGTCAAATTCTATTACCAACACTATATGTTCACGTGTGGACCGCAAAAACGCTTATTTGCGAAATAGTTGCTCACACTTTTTGAAAAATAACGTTTACCATAAGCTGCCGAATTTCGTTGTCATATCTAAAGGTTATGTTCTTTTTGCAAACTAAATAAGAAAAATTAAAAGAAATTAAATTATTTCCATAAAAACAAATCTATAAAAAGCATAAAATATATTTAAAATGTATAAAAATAAATATTCGTTTATTAGGATACATTGATTCAACGCAAAATTTTATTAATTTATGCCCAATTCACAGTACGTGTTCTCCACTTAAGAACATAAGCCGGCGTTATTGCTTATGTTCAGAATTAATTATTGTGCTTGGACACGTGCAGTTATATTTATGATCAATTGTAAATAACAATGTATCGTTGTAGAACAAAACTAAATTGCCAATAACTTTTTAGAGACTAGAAAACAGCCGGCTAAAATTAGGATGCAAGTTATTTTGAAATCGTCAGGTTTGTGATATATGGCCACATCTGGCTACCCAGCGGAACAGACGAAATAAAATTGCGAATGAAGAGAAAAATAAAAAGAACAAATAAACAGAATGAGCAAAAGAAAAATTAATAATAAGTGAACAGAAAGAACAAAAAATCAATGATAAAACTGAGCAGAGTCACTGGTTCACCAAAGTGAATTGTTTAAAAACTAAGGTTTACATGTGTAATGGGAAAATTTTGTTAGGATAAAAACCGACGATGCCATATTTTTCGAATCTGCCAATTGCTTCACGATTTAATCATTTTCGTTTGCAACTTTTTGCGTCATAGTGTGAAGAATGGGAGAAGAGGAGCTACAATTTCGTTTATTCTATTCAGGTACGGTCACATTTACCAAATATTTGTCAAAAATAAAACGTGATCAACCAGTATACTAAATTTGCATTTTCTTTAATTCTAAAAGGATTCATATTGTTAAAATTAATATCAAAATGACATTTTGCAGCTTAATTGACTTGATTTTGTGATATACAGCCGTGTCACAGATTCCGTTCGGAATACTTTCAATTCCGTATTTGCTATTCCGTTCGAAATTATTTTTGGTGATTTAGATTCCAATTGTTTTCATCAATCACAAGAATTTATTTAAGTGTTTTTTGATATGACAAAAAGAAATGTGGCAATATTTTATAAGTCAAACACGAAAATTTTGTTTCTTTTTTAAGTTAGTTTTTTAAAGCATTTTAAATAACTGCAATATAAAGGGCTAAATATTAAAAATATACTTCATTTGCAGAAAATAAGGAAAACATATTTGTTTATTGATAAATGGTAAATTTTGATATGTATTCGCCCTTTAACATACAAAAAACTCCCATTCCGTTCATTAAAACAAATATGGTTTCATTCCGAAAATTTTTCGTAATTAATTATCTGGAACACCAAATTACGGAATAAATTCCGTTTCCAAACGGAATTGTACTCTGTGATATAGCTGATAAACCCCAAATTAAATCACACTAACTCTAATCAAAAGCAGTGGTTACGTGATTTTAGGCAAATTTTGCGAATGTGACCGCAGATTAAAAGTTAAATCTTGTCTAATAGCCCATTTACACCGAAAAGATTTCAATTGAAATCTACTGTAAAATCTGTATCGTTTACACGAGAAAATCGTGTTTTCTGACATTTATCAAGATTTCATTTCAGCTTTTTTATGTATATGTGTATGTTAAGTTTTTATATTTTGGTTACATATGATTTGTTTACAATTTATTTGATACTTAAACAATAAATTTGTATGAAAATACACTTTACGACTTAATTGTGATTTTGATGTAATTATTCTTTAAACTGCCAATTTTATTTGCACAGTAATGAATTTCTCAGTACGAAGTGCCAAAATCATAGTTGCCTCGTTTGGTACTATACGGATTTTAGGAGATTTCGCCAAAATCTGCTTGCATAATAGATTTAATTTTCTAAATTAATAAATCACAAACAAATACTAAACCTTAGCGTTAAGTCTGACACTGGTAGGGCTTAATTAATTATGTATGTAGACTTAAGATTGGCAAACTTATTGTTAGTTGTATTATAAAGATTCAATAAATAATTAAATTATAAGAAAAAAATTTGTATGGAAATCTCATCGAAATCTATTAGATTTCGCTTTGGTGTATATGGGCTATAAGAACTTTTCCCCATATACATATGTAAAATGACATAAGTTTATTTTTTCTAGTAATGTACTGTGTTTATAATATAAACTATATATTAAGAAACACATTCACGCTTAGTTTACAGAACACAAATAAGCAACTCGTTTAGAAAAGCGCTCGCAAATGTTCGTAGTTTGCATGTCAACTTTCTCGACAAATAGATCGTTTGTGTTTTATAGTGAATGAGTTAATCACATTGTCTTAAGCTTTAGCACCGCTTAAACATAAAATAAGTTTTAAGTATAATAACTAGTTATAGTAATAATTAATAACCTGTTTACAGTATACAGCGAAAACTCTGTCTTGAAAAATTTGCATGAAAACACTCAGAAAACTGTGTAATGTTCACATCAATTTTCTACACAAATTGCTCGTCTGTGTTCAGTAAACAGGGTCTAAGTTTATGTACATATGTGCAATAAATTTATAAGTAACTTATAACTAAAATATATGAAAATAATTTCATAAGGTTATAAATCAATATCATCCATGTTTTTTCTTTTGATCGTATGAGTTGAATGGTTTCTTATAACGTGCAAAAATTTCTTTTTTAAATATTTCAAAGCGTTTGCTGTTTAATGTATTCTGCTGCTCACGCCAAGATGGACGGGCACTTTTTTTTTGCAAACCCCAATGGCAGGTGAAAACGGGTGTTAAGACGTAAAATGAGTAACCTGCAACATACATTTCGTAGACCTTCAGCCAAGCGTTTAATCATATGCAAACATATGGATGTACATATGTATGTATGCATGTATATGTAAATATCCATATTAATTTAAAACCGAATATGCATTTGAAAGACAAATTGATACATACATACGTAAATGTGTGGAGGAGGATCGGTGTGGTACGATTGTAATGAGAAAGAAAATAATGAAACATATTTAATATGCAATAACAATTAATTGAAAATATGTATGTACATATGCATGTAGGCATGTGCATTATGCACATATGCATGTTTTTATATACACAGTTGTGTCATATGAATAGTAGTAGTATTTAATTGAAAATAAAGTTTCGTGGTTTGCTTCCATAACACAAACCAGCGACTTGCCAAAAAGTTTATGTGGAAGCCACTTAAATCTTTAAGTGATTTTATACAACCATTTCAGACAACTCACTTGATTCGTGTTGTAGAAACTGCACGTTAAATTTAAGTAAAATAAAACATTTTTAAACATAAAAATAACTAAACTATCGGTTATTATAGCTATTTTTATTTTATGTTTATTGTAAGCTACATTCACATACAAAAATATTTTTTTCAAAAAACGGCACCACTATTTTCTTATGGTTTCTTATTACTTATTGATGCACATTTGTACTCAAACACAACGAAAAGAAAAAACAAACAGGGTGAGATTCATATAAGCATTAAATTTTAGAAGAAAATTATTTGAATTGTTGTTTGGCGAATAAATAAATAAAAAAATAAATAAATAAATTTTTGTTTGTTCATACAACAAACAGTAAGAACAAATCAAATCTTATTTTAAAATTTTGTATTTATTGTTTGACAAACAAAACCATAAATTATTTTGATTTGAAATTTAATGCTGGCAAAGTTTTTTTTTCATTTTTAAGGTTCCGTACTGAAAAGTCAAAAGGAGCCCTATTGCAGACTATTACGTCCGTCCGACTATCACGGGCTCCATTCTTCGAAACGGTAAAGCTAGAGCTGAAATTTTACAAGATGTTGCTGTATCATGTCAACAACAACATATAATAAAAACAACAACAATATAAAATCCAAAGGCAGCGCCCATGCACCAGGTGCCTCATTTAAGAAAAATTAGCTTTAACTTTGAAATATAAACTAGAGAGCTAAAGCCATTAAAATGTTGTTGTTATCACTGCCAACAACTAAAAACAACAACAATAAAGTAAAAATAAAAAGTGTCCCATATAATGTAAAAATAAGCTATAAATTGTTAACCAAAAAAGCTAAAGTGCTGAAGTTTTTACAAAATGTTGTTGTAGCGGCAAAACAACAACAACAAAGCTAAACTAGGCCTCCATATTAAAAAATTAAAAACTATTATAACCTTGGAACCACAAAGCTAGAGAGCTGAAATTTTTAAAGATTGTATAACGGTACAACAATAAGTATTACAACTCATCATGAAGTTTTCTATATACATATTAATGCGTAGAAGTACGGAACCCTTCATGTGAAAACCAATCGTTCTTGGCTGATTTTATATATTCTACAAAGTTTTAGTCATAATTTAATGCATTTCACTCTTTTGTATGCATGTTGTAATGAAAAACAACAAGAAAATAGTGGTCCGATTTTTTAAAATTGTAAAGAGAACGTAGGCTAACGGTTCCAAAGAGCTTTAGTTGTTTTCTCGTCCAGCTGTTGCGGCTGTTTATATGTCGATTGACATTTCAACTCGTGAGTAGAACAATTAAAAATTTTGTTATCTATTAACGAAATGTCGGTGGCTTTAGTCGGCTGAGAAGTTAGACAGAAAACACCTGCAACATTTGAATTTGAAAATAATTAGTTAAGTTGTTTTTTATTATAAGCTATTAATAGATATATATGTATGTACATATGTAAGTGTTGTTGTGTTTTATGATTTTTAACTATTTTATGTATTCTTACCTGAGTTTCTTGTAAAACCATAGCCAACAAAAACGTTCGTCGTGGGCACATTGTTCAAAAGCCACATAGAAAGGTTCATTAAAAATTCATAATTTGTCACTTGGTGACTAATAGCGATCTGTTGGTCATCTGTGGGGCTGCTATTAAAAGCCAACTGCAAAAGAATATAATAATGAATGCAAGCAAATGTATGAAATAACAACAACACAAATCATAAAAATGTTATTAATGAAAACAAAACAAAATGTACAAACAAAAGAGGAATTAAGAAAGCAGACACTCACTCCTCCTCACACATACAAACAGATATTGAATGATTCACATGTGAAAAAATAAAAATTACTCTGTTTATATTTATGAGATGATTGTTTGTTGAAAATACATTTCAAAGTATGCATATAAATATATGCATTTTAGCGTATGTATAAAATGAGTTTTTGAATGTTCTCACCTTGAAAAGTTTGTTGCATATTGATTGTAGATGAAAACTTTTTCATGAAATGGCTCTGCAGTCCTTCTTTTCACCTAAACGAAGTAATCGTTTTGCTGGATGGAAATCGTACACGATCAATCTCTAGTGTAAGTATGCGACGTAAGCACATAGACCTTGTCGAACATTCACCGTTGCAAGAAAATCATTCAGCATTGGCACGATATTATTGTGGGTATTACGTCCACATCTGTGAGAAAAACATATTTTGTTTGACAGCCTTTGCGAGCAAAGTTGCGTAAATGATTTGGGGATAGATTTCTGGAGCGCCATCTTATTGCTTCGGCTGTTCGCATTGTAACATGCTGTACAAAGTTTTGTGGATTGCGACAGTCAAACATTTGCAATAGTTTGTATGAGTCGTCTGTTTGATGATGCGGCTTTCGATCATATGGAAATGCCAGATGAAATGTGACATTGTTGCGTACAAAATTGAAACATAACCTCAAATAGGTGACATAATGTTTTAATATAGTAAACTCTTCACTTCCTGATACAAAACGGCTACTGAGATTGGTCCCAACCATTTTGCCACCTCTGCCACGGATAATAGTCGCTCCACCGAAGTTTGTGTGGCTAAACATACAAGCCCACTCAATGATGATTCCTCGTAAGTGTCACCGATCAGTGCAAAATCAAATAATTTGTATACACGTTGATTGTCCCAACGACCCAAATTTAAAGCCACATTTGAAATGCCAATCCAGATGTCCGTTATCTTCATTAAACGCAGAAAGATCTCTTTGTTATCTAAAACTATTTGAAATGGCTGCAAACGATTTTCTTTTCTAAAGTTGCCGTATTGCTTGACTGATATTTTTGACAAGTATGGGACACAGCTGTTAAAGTATTTGATGACATACCATGGTTGCTTAAAAGTACAGATAAACACCATATTATATTACAGGCAAGTTGCAATGACGCACGTTCGATGGATGAATATTTTTTAAAAGATCAATAACAAGAATAATATCGGAGAATTGCTTTCATCAAAAATCATCTTAATAAGTTCTCGAACAAGAAGAGTCGCGGCTATAGTACCATTTTCTTTCGAGGAAACAATCGTTTATGATCAGAGAATGAGCTCGTATATATGCCTATTTTTAAATCATGAGGAATCATAAATGACCTGAATGTGATCAATATTTCCAATATTTGAGGCACTAAATAAATATTAACGGATGTTCATAAAAAATTCTGGGTTTTATGCTCTTATTTATCAAATTTCTATGCAAATAAGCGCTTAATAAACTTGAAATATTTTTTATCAATACAGCCGTAAATATTTGTATAAATTAATCAGCACAAAGTAAACAGCATGTTAGTGATGAAAATGTTGAAATCAGCTGACAGAAAATTTCGAATACCCAAATGTAACCAAAACCAAAACAAGGATTGAAAATTTAATTTTCTATGTAATTTAATTGAATTTTGAGATAAATTAATCAACAGTCTGATAAATATTGTGAATTACCTTATATGTAGTTAATTACTTTTATTATTTTATTATTACGAATAGCCAGCAAACACGAAGGTTAGTGTTGTGTTTAACAGAAAAAATTGTCTGCTTTCATCTGTTTAACTCTGTGTTAACTAGCTAATAAGGAATATATACCAATATACAGACGATGATCTATGTTCTTTTTAATTTAACTAAAATACGATTTTTAATACTTTCTTTTAGAATGATTAAAAAATATATATACATATATATATATATATATATATATTTTTTGTATAATTGAGTACCATAACCACACTATGGTTGAAAATGTATTACAATATTCTGTTTCAAACCATGAAGGGGAACCATAATATGACTAAACAAATACATCATCATAAAAAAGTGAACTCTCAGGAATTATGTTATTGTACTTAACATTTTTTTTCGCTGGGAACGAAGGACTGACTCTTGTAGGAATAATGTTTAATTAAAGAAGACGTTGGACACACAAGACTGCATACTAAAAGTTATCCACCCTCAAGCAGAGGTGTTACGCGGACCGTGTCTTGGCAGTCGGGGGGTATGGGACTATATTCAAGAGGAGCTTTACTCACACTTGGGTATCTCAGCAAATATACAACGCTCTAAAGGTGATGGCCGAGTGGATCGATCGGAAACACGATGTCCAGCATGAACAGGTCTTATAAAAGGCCAAAGATGAGTCTATGCGGGAATTGTTGCATCAGATCGCATAGCGGAGACTAGGCTAGGAGCCAATTGTGACATATTGATTCCCGGTACACATTTCTGGTTGGCTGACCCTTGGAACCAGATCCCTATGGGACTGCATTGTAACAGGGATGAATCAAGGGCGTAAGGGAATTCGATGTTTATACAAAAACACTACAGAACCGCTGTTCAAGGGCATCATTACCAGATCTTATGATAGGCCATAGGTGAGCAGGTAGCAGATCCCATGGGACTTCATTGTAACACGGATATGAGAGAGCAGGGCTTGTTGTTTCTATATATAAAACACTACAGAACCGCTGTTCGGGCGACAACGGAGTGCATCAGGCTCAATGTAACGGAATAGCTTGCGAAAATGTATTCGATGTAGTTGATTCTGCATAAAGAGCCCAGTCTCTCTGGCATAATGGGGCTATTCAAATCAGTGCATTCTATCAGATACAAACTAGGAAAAAGGAAACCACCAGACATATGAATAAATACTAGGTATATCCTGAGAAAATTGGGAACTTTGTGAGTGAAGTTCTGTAGACCTAATGGAGCAACTTTACGGTTTAGACCAAGGAGCACACAACAAGCTTAGACTGATATAGATGTATGTCGTATGATATGGGATATTATACCAAATTTAACGACCTAACCTAAGCTAAAGTAAGCGTGTGAAAGCAGCGAAATTCTACGGAAACTTCTAAAATAACCATTTCAATTCATGCATAAGTTTCTGTTGAAGCGGCGGTAAGGTTGCGGATCACTTTCATACATCCCTTTCTATTTCTGCGCCCCCACTCTCACACATTTATTCGGCATTCGAAATGTTAGGAAACGCCAAGAGACATAAAGAAGGAAATTCTAGTTAGGAACCCGTGTCAATCAATCTTACATGTATATAAGATTAGTGGAACCTTAGACACTTGCATATTAATTTAATTTAAGCCCACAAAGCTTCCATACTCAAAGCAATGAAATTTTTCTTCTGCCACTTACTCAATTTTAGGGTTCCATAACGAAAGTCAAACGGAACCCTATTTCTGAGACTACTACGTCCGTCTGCCACAGGTTTCATTTTCCGAACTAGAAGAACTAGAGAGCTGAAATTTTCACAGGATGTTGTTTTGGCAGTACGGTACAACAACAGGTATTATGAACAGCATATAAATTTTCTATAAACACATTGTACGTAAGTATGGAACCCATTATGTGCGGGCCTGCCACGTACTTGACTGAATTTATTTACATTTTCATCGAGCTGCTGTGCAACGCATACGCACTCATTGTAAGATAATTAAATTTTACATAATTTTATTCAATTCATAGCACAAAACTGTTGAAAAAAGGAATGAATACAAATTTAGGAATTTACGAAATTGGTAAATAAAAAATTTCAGTTATTTAACCAGGCCACTGACACTTATTTCTATAAAACATTTATACACTTATATGGCAATTAATATTAATTTGAAATGTGAAGTGAAACGCCCACAAAAACAAACATCTCAGGTGAAATTTGAATTTAAAATTAATTATTAAATTTATTGATTATATGGTTTTTTTTTCTTTTGTAAATATTTATGTATGAGACTAAAAATAGTAATTGGATTTTGTATTTTTATTAAATTGGTGTTGAAATAAAAATTGGACATGAACATTTTACATGCCCGTTTAGAAATTACATACATGTGTATGTACATACCTATAGACGTACATATATACATACATGTATGTACAGTGATATACAGATATTATTTGAAAGATTGCCAAATAAAAACAATGAGTATGACACCCAACCACATATTTAATTGCTAATGGTTTTTTACTTAGGATCTTTTTTTTTTTTTTGTTTGTTCACGAAGCAACAAAGATAACGGTAACTATGTCTGATATATCGTTGTGATTCTATGTCTAAAGGTAGGGCCACACGAATGCTGCAAAGTACGAATTTTCGGGAACGTATTTGTGGGAAAGTGGGGCATTGGCACAAATAGTGCTTCAATATATTGCTGTCTTCCCGCTTGCTCTACATTTATCAACACCCGCTACTTCTATGCTGCTCAGATGTGCCCGAAGCTGAGAGTGCTCTGTGACAACTCCCATTATTCTGCTTAATTCTTGTCCCACTAAGCCTTAGCAGCTCTCTTATTTGTTTTCGTCAGATAATTCTCCATAGAATCATTGTAATGATTTCCAAGATTTGCTTATTCCAGGGAGTGGAATGAGCTCTGTATGTCCAAGCTTTTAGCTGGCATTTGACTGCATAGAAGGTTTTGCATATTAAGCTTATGTTACTCAATCTCAAATGCTCCTGAAGCAATTTAGTGAGTGAACATCTCTAAATGAGAAGCTGAGACATACGAAAGATACCGTTTAGTCGGTACATGTACATGACTCCAACCACGGCAAATATCGCCGCCGACAAACTGGCGAGAAAGGGACGACCTTTCAGAGGAAACATCACGCTCCTTCTGTAGACTGCTCCTTCAGCATGTTGGAAACCTATCAGACTTTCCTTTTTGAAACGAGCACATGAAAGACAGTCGAGTATCTTATGGCCTCTTCTGGACTTGGGTAACATGGATGCTATTAAACCTTCCCAGAACGCATTGAAGGATGGCAGTGTTGGTGATTACCGGTCACTTGATCTTTAGCAATTGGAGCTACCTTACAACGATTGCTTTTAAAGTTGCCACATCGTGGAATGGGAGGGGAGGGGAGAATGTTTTGCATCTCCTTGATGCTTATGTACAAGCATTAATCTTGAATGACTTATTTGAACTATCCACGATTAGTTTATTTGTCTGCTTTGTGAGAAGCAGGTTAGCTGAAAGCAGTCTGATTTGTGCACAGTGGTACTGTTACCGTTTTATCCCACCCCATTATCATTTAACCACGTGAGCTGTGTATTTCCTTTCAACAGCGACCCACCTGCCTAAACTAACCTAACCTAAGTGAGTTTGCATCTAAGCTTCATAGTTGAAATAAATAATCGGTTGAGAAAGAGCCGAATCGGGCGTAGGGATAATACCTCATGCAAAGTATACCTTGTTCACCATTCTCAAACCAAAGTTACTTAGTTCGGTTTGCATAGCATTATGATCAGTATAAGTCATCATTTAAGGAACGGACCCAAAAGGAAGCAGGCATGGTTTAATCCATATAAAGAAAATATTATTGATTGTTGTTTATCTCAAAACGATTAACATTAATGTGTCTAGACGAATTCTTAGTTACATAGAAAAAGGGTGAAATTGAAGAAGTAGCCGTGTCTAGATCGAATTATTTATAGCTATCGAAGCCTGGATAGTTACAAATATAAGATCAATAAATGATTTAGTACGAATATACGTATATATATCTCATAGTAGGCGGTTAATATTTTATAAAAATCACAAATAATTTCCCATATTCTGTTTATTTTTGCTATGCAGACGACTTTCACTTCTAATAAGTTTTCTTGAATGGCCAGACAACAATTGAATTTTTTTTACAAACATATCTCATCATTACACGTATATAGTATTTCCTTAAGATCTCATTACCTCTTAGTGCTACTGACTATTAAAGAATAGTTAAGCTCGTTCACATTATCAACTAATATGTGCATACATACATATACATATGTATTCTTATAAGAGTGATATATTTTCAAGTGACTTACCATTTTTCAACTGTTTTTTATAGTTTCTACAATCTTTTTAAATTAATTAACACATAAACCATTATCAAGAGATTGTTAAATAGGAAGTGATAATTAGTGTTCTTAGCAACATTTGTTTTATTTTGTTTTTGTGACACACATTTCTGTAAAAGGATTTTACATTTGCAATACAATAATTATTGTTTGTATGCCATCTGTTGCGTGAACTTGGTACACTTATTTTATCGTTTTATTCATTTTATTATCAAGTTAAAACACAAATACAAATAAAGGAATTATGTATTACTTTTGTATTTATATTATGGTCGTATTAGTAACTTTGCATTCTCGCAGAATGATTTCTTTATATAGAAAAATTAAATGCTGACTATTTATTTTCTGAGTGTTACAAAGCCACAACAAATTAGATTTGTAACAAAACTATCAATATTAAATGTAATATATATTTACTTTACACACATGTACGTGTACATATACATTATAATATTGGTAATTACTTTATAATCAATATTTAAATAAACACCAATTACGCTGAATAATTTTTAAAGCAAAAAAAAATTCATTTTTGCTAGTTTATTTTTGTGTATTTTCCTGTCACTTGCTTTGCTAAATTCTTTGCATTATTATCATAATATCCTTTTAGTCCTCTTTATATATGGAACAAATGGCAAGAAACATTCACAATACACACACAAAAACATGTTGTGCAGCTGTTAAAAACAGGGATGATAAATCTACTCAATTGTTTTAAATCAGGGATCCACAAAAACACATATTGTAAGCATTTTGTTTGCTCACAAACACACACGAAGAATCAGTGCCAGGTCAGAAATATTAAATCTCTATTACCATTAAAATAATTCAAAATATCAAAGTGCAATTAACAAGGATTGCCTTCTTTTTTCTATAAAACAAATATAGAATAGTAAACTGCATTCGCTATTATTTTGGGAACAAAATTTGTATTCCAAATTTTGTCCGAAACCTTTGTAGTTCTTAGCTGTCAATTTGCAACGAAGTGCAATTTTTAATACAAACATCAAAATGAATAGTTTGATGTCAGCATTATTAGCAAAGCTAGGTTATTATTCTGGGGTGGGCTAATGTATAAAAACGACAAAATATAAACGACAAAAATGTAATAATATAAAGTAAATAGATTTAGTGGTACAAAATAAAATTTCCCTGAGGTAGGAAATCCAAAACACCCATATCTGGGCCTATGGCACACTGAAAATATTCAATGTGTTATTTTGTTGTAGGTAAATTGTTGGCTAATCGACGATATGTCATTTATTTACTAGTTTATTTAACATTTATTTATTTACTAATTTATTTATTTACTATTTTATTTATTTACATATTTATTTGTTTATTTAATTATTTATTTATTTTTTTATTTATTTATTTTTATTTATTTATTTATTTATTTATTTATTTACTATTATATTTGATTATCTTATTTATTTATTTATTTTTTGTTATTTATTATCTATTTATTTTATTTATTGTTTATTCATTTTATTATTTATTTATTTGCTTATTTTATATTAGCCTATTTATTTATTTCTTTATTTAATTATTTATTTATTGGTTTACTTATTTTTTTTATTCATTTACTTATTTATTTGTTTCATATTTTTTTCATTTTATTTTACAGTTTATTTAATTGATAATTTTTTATTTGTTTATTTAATAATTTCTTTATTTTTTTATTTATTTTTTTTTTTGTTTATTTTTTTTTATTTATTTATTTATTAACTTATTTATTTATTTACTTTTTTATTTATTTAATTATTTAATTATTTGTTTATTTATTTACTTATATTTCTAGTTCTTTGATTATTTTTACTTATTTATTTATTTGCTTATTAATTTCATATTTATTCACTTATTTATTTATTAATTTATTTACTTATTTATTCATTTATTTATTTGTTTACTACTTTTTCATTTTATTTGTTTACTAGTTCATTTAATTATTTTTCTTATTTGTTTATTTTATTATTTCTTTATGTATTTATTTAATAATTTATTTATTTCCATTTAATTATTTATTGTTTTATTTATTCTAATTATTTTTCTATTTGTTTCATAATTTATTTATTTATTTATTTAAGTATTTATTCTTTTATTTATTTATTTTAATATTTTTATTTGTTATTTATTTATTCATGTTCTCACTTACTATTTATTAATTACTCATTTTTATTTGTTTATTTTAATTATTCACTTATTTTTTATTTATTTACTCATTTATTTATTTATTCATTTATTTATTTATTTATTTACTTATTTATTTATTTGTTTACTTATTTATTTATTTATATATTTATTTATTTGTTTATTTAATTATGTATTTAATGTGTGCAACAAAATGCGAAGGAAGCAATACCATATACCTGGTATTAACAGTATATTTGTAAGTTCATGTGACTGACTGTACACGATCTATTCTTCCAGTATTTTGTCTGTTCATTTCGAACGATACACGAAACCCATTTAAAAAGCATGGGTTTGATTATTGATTCGTGGCAAAAATGAACAAGTGAAAGAGTTTGACCCAAGTCTACTTCCAAGGTTATAAACGGTATCGCAAAAATACAATTACCGATTCAAATACCATTAAAATGTGATACCGGTACGCTTACCGTTACCGAAATAGATTTCGGTTAGCAAATACTCGTATGCAAAAATACCGTTACTGCTTTACCGGTGTGCACAGGTATACCGATTTCGAGAAAAAATATACGTAAAACAAAGAAGAATTTGTTTTGTTATTTTAAATGTTAACAGGAACTAAAGATTTAATGTAAAAGGACAAATAATTTAATAAAATAAAAAAGTTTAATACAAAATATACTATGTATTTGAATTAAAAGCTCAGTACCTAAAGGCTGGGGCACATAGAGTACGTCATACGCTGCGTCGCATTTTTCAACTGGCATAAGCGCACTGACGGATAGAGTTGGCACAATGAGCACTTTGTCAACGTATAAAAAATCAGCTGGTTCTTATTTTGTTTTTTCTTTTGCAGTAGAATTTAGTTAAAAAACTGATGATATTTTAGAGATCTTTCAAATTTTGGTTTTAGAAAAAAATCCATAAATATAAATGAAAAACAATTGTCAACGTATGTCAAAAATTAAAGTTGGCCAACTTTTATACTTTGCGTTGAAGGAGACGTACTGCATGTGACAACACTCGTAACAAAACATAAATTTTAACTTAGCTGTCAGTTGAAAAAGGCGAAGGATAACGGGTGACGGATTCTATGTGTCCCAGCCTTAAGGTATACGCGATAACGTTGCGTACCGGTACTACTATTATCGGTATAATGAAAATACCTTTATTGTTACCGTTATCGAATTTCAAAAAAAAAAAAACTCATACTATTATTACTGTTACTATTATATGTTTCTGGTTTCCAACCTTAATGCCTTGACATATAAAGTAATAACAACGTTATTATTCAAATTAACCGTTTGTGATACAATTAATAGAGACAAATTATTCGACCAGTGCGAGGACACGCAAAACTCTCGAAAGTTAGACCACACTAAGAATAATTACGTTGATGCAAGAGCTGTTCTTCATCCCACTGCTTTACGACTGCTTAAAAGTTATTTAAAAAATCAAAATGTGGCGAAAGCTTACAATTGTAATTTCACTACATACAACATACATACGGTATTAGATGTAATTTTGTTGTAAGCGAGATATTTGTTTGTAAATAGAAAATTATGGTTGTATTTATAAGAAATATAGTGGGTTTATTCAGCTCTATTTATTACATTTCATGCAATATATGTCAAATAAGCGTTCAATAAACTTGAAATATTTTTATGAATCGTAATGTTCTTTTATAAATCCGCCATCATGTTAATCCAATAAGAAAGAATAACAAAAGTCTAGCAATGTTGAAAATATGTTATTTTAATATGTTATGTATTACGGAAAATTAGAATGCTTAAAAACTCGTAAATTTAGCATACTATGCAAACTTCTCTCTCAAAATAAATTTTATGACATGTCATGTTACATTTATAAGTATAGAAATGTCGTATACGATGCCATGAAATGCCCATATGTGGGAAAAGTAAATGTGTATATAAATAATTATTATGTTTTATAAACTTAACAATTTGTCAAACTATCTGTACAATTTTCTTATATCTTAGTTATGTAATTATGTACACTTAAGAGTAGGCATAATTCCTAATGAATTGTCTATGTATGTTCAAGTCCATATCTATTGTTTGTAAAACTATCCTGACCTAGTTTACTTAGAAAAGTGTGTTTTGTTTCTTTTTATTTTATCATGATTTTGGCAATTTGTATTTACGTGAGGGAAAGTTAAGTTATATCAATATTTTGTAACGTTGTCATGGTTTACTTGCAAACGTTAATAATTTTAAATAAAGTTTTTCGATATCAAATTTGATTAATTAGTCGTAAATTAATAGCTAAAGTACACATTCTGGAAAAAGTTTAAAGGAAAAGGGTCAGAGCTATCGGTGATCAGCAAGATTTTATTTTGCAATCATACATAATTCAAAAGTATGTTTATATTTGAACCATTGAATAATAAAATATTGAAAAATATGATTACTTTAATAAGCAAATAACGTTAAGCTCAAATTTTACTACAAGCTTTATATATTTTGTTTTCCTTTTCAGCATAATGTGTGAAACATATATCTTTGTTGTTTTCACGATTCCTGTGTTCCCATATCATTGTTGTTCTCACAGCCATGTAAAACTGTATTGTCGCTGCAGCCGCCATCGCCATTGTTATTGTTATTGCTGGAAAAGGAAATGCTTGTTGTGCTTTTCCTTCTGGCATGATGTTGAAAAGCGTATGGATTTGAGGAATGCCTTCTTTTGAATTTTTGTAAACAATAATTGAACGCTCTGTAGAATTTGTATTTATAAAAGCACATACTACACGCATGCATACATATGTATGTAAATATATATTAAAATAAGTTAAAAGTAAGTTCTTAATTAAAATTATGAATTCATTTTCATAAAACAAATTAAAATTGTGTTAATTTTGTTTAGGAGGAAATGGTTAAAGTATTTCCTGTATTAATAGCGGAATATAGGGAACTACAAAAGCGCTTAAATCATAAAATATTTGAGTCAGCCTGTTTTTCAAAGTGCTGCCAGTTCAGACAAAACTGGGTAGACCAAAACAGTGGAATAGAAGAATTAAATTAAAAATTTGTCTCATGGCTTTGCTCACGTTTTATAGAGCCAAACGACATGTAATTGATTATTATTTATTATTTTATTATTTATTTATTCTATTCTATCCTATCACAAGCAAATTCTTTATATTTTAATAATTGACAATATTCATTGTAAAAATTTAATATATATTTAACAACTTAACAACCCTTACACTTATTAAACACCACAATTTTTCACATAAAAAATCAAGTCAACGACCAACCAAAGATGTCACAGAAAACTATGAATGAATTCCATTCATGATGCATTAATAATAAGTATTATATATGTATGTAAGTCAAACAAGACAATTAGTTTTTTGTCGAATGTTATGACTGGCATAGAGAAATTACGTATTTCAATTGGCAATAAGTTGCAAAATCACGCAGTTCTGATTAAGAATTAACGTTCAAATTTAGCATTACGTATAAGCGGAATGAATATATGCAGATTTCTATTTGATCTAGTAAATTTGATCATATTAACAATATGGTCCGGACATTGATACTTAATAATGTTGAGCATATAAATCAATAGCTTTGATTACCGATACTGCAACCAGAATGAACCTCCAGACAGTAATTAATTTGTATTATTAACAATGAATAAACTACCGATTTTTTAACGTGTAACGGTAATGTTTAGTTCAAGTGATACTACCTTCGTAACGTAGAACATACTTTAGAGTGAACACTATCAATATGGGGTACAAAAGTGAAATTTTCATCAATCGTTATACCAAGATATTTGACAATATCAACCGAAGAGTTACAGGATCTATTCCTGTTACTTCGAATTAGAAGCCCATTAGTTCAAAAATTGACGGCTGCAGTGTAAAAAACATTCCACCTATGGGTACCTTTAACATAAGCAACTTTTGACAGCTTACAGGACGGACATCTCGATCAGCAAGTTTTTTGTTATAACAATTAAAGCATTAAACTCATTCGACACAGCAGACTACACAATCAAAAATACACAAAAATCACCTTTTTTTAATTTTTTTTTTTTACAAAATCGTATTTGATATTCACATATAAACTTTATTCACAAAAATATTTCTTTAAAACAATCAATTATTCAATTTTTTTATTAAAATAAAATCGCCACTTTATGTTGTCGCCAAAAAAAAGAATTAAATCTAAGTTGACAACAGCTACAATGGTGTTCGTATAGTCGTCAAATATGATATGTAATCAGTATGTTGAATGTATTGTCAAAAATAAAGCATAAATATATGGCACGTCTGGACCGCAGTTGTTACTATGTTGTTATTTTTATAATACCATTGTTAAAACAATTGTTTGAGTAACAATGACTACCATTAAATGTAATTTTCCTTCATTTACGTGAAAAAAAATAATTGGGAATATTGATCAAGACGTTCTTCCAAATCAACGATATTAACAAATTCTTGTTAGCAGTTCTACCGAGGTTTTATTCTTGTTATTATAAATAAATTGTTCGTCAAGACAGGGCTTTATATTACAAAGAACATAAAAGTCTACTGCCCATTCGTATATAGTATATTATTATTGTACCACATTTCAAAACCGTCGAATCTTGTTATTCATGTGTTGCCAACTATATTAAAACATTTGTTTAGAATTGCTAACTTATTAATTGACATTAGTACTTTATTTTTTTTTTTTTGATTATAGATAGTGTTGTTTGAATGTAGAAAGTATAGTAAATTACACAAAATAAATAAAAATGTTTGAAATTTGTGTTGTTTCTAGTAGTTTTAATAGGCTTTTATGCAGTTATAATAATAAAATTATTATGGAAAGTGAAGCTGTATAACGTAATCAAAGGTGTGAACAATAAAACGGTACAGAGAAAAGTCTGTATCATAAAGTAGTCAATATGTATCTGTGAAGAACGCTGATGATTTTTAGACTGCAGATTATTTTCTTTAAAATAAATTATTATATATGTATATATATAAAAGGAAATGCATTTATTTTTTGTTAGTTATGCACAACACTTTGTTTAACTGGACAAGGATAAAATAGAAAAATTTTATTATAACTACTGCCTCACCCCATGAAGAACAAATATGTATCTTATAGATGTCACATACATATTGGTTTGAATGTATGTTTGAAGTAAAAAATAGGAGCAGATAAAAGAAAATTGGGTGAACTGAATCCGAAAAATACACATAGATATTTTGTATATACTTATATATATGATAATACGTATATACTATTAAGAAATCGTACTGCCACAGTAAATATGGACGATACGAATAAAATGAATTTTATCACCAATAATAATCCAGTTGCCATTCCAATGGTAGATGCTTTAAAGCAGCAATTTAGAGAGTATGATGAACAAATGATAAACAGCAAGCCTCAATTTCATAACATTAATAATCTTCCACCACACGACTTGACCCAAGAGCAAAACCATTTAATAACATTGATGCTAGTTTTACCAGAAGTACTGATATCCTCGGCAACATGGTTCAGACACATTGTTCACAAGCTGTGCTTGATGAATGTTCTCAAATCAAACAAAAATCTTGCTGAAGCCGAAATGTCTGAAGAAGTACACGAAAACCAAAAGCGTAAATCTCCTCATGATCCAATTGACGAGAATGGCCACTTGGAAAAAACAGTTACTTTCCAGTTGGCAGAAGAAAAGAAGAAGTCGAATCTAAGGAAGAACATACGAGAAGTTATGGATAGTAATCAACTTGATACTAATACGTTAAAAGCTCAGCATGAAGAGTCGGAACGTTTAGCCTGTGTTGCTGAGCAACAAAAGCTATTAAGAGAATATCAACAAAGGGAAGCAGTTTTAACTCATTTCGATAGGTTTGTTAACGAGCACAGAGTTAGAGATCCAGCTGACCTGCTTCCCGTTCAGAAAAAAACCACTGTACGCAAGACTGTGCCGGAAGAAAATTATATGAAAGTGGAAAATATGTGTACCAGTAGACTGTCAGAAAATATTGTCAAAGATGTTGATGTGGTTAAAAGTGCTGATGAAAAAGAAGACTCGTTGCCTTCAGAAGTTGTGACAATAGAAGACAGTTCAGATGATGATGATTGTATTGTTTTATCGGACGATGAAGCGGATCTTGAAGATGAGAACGATAATGATGATCCAAATAATAGCGGTATACATGTTAATGATGAATTCAATGTGCCGGATCATTTGGGAAGAGTTGTTATCAACGTAGGTCATCCAGAGGATGAGGAAGATATTTTATAGCCCCTCAAATAGCACGAACCATCAAGCCTCACCAAATAGGAGGGTGCGTTTTCTTTTGACAACATTATTGAATCTATCAAACGTTTTAAAAGTTCGGGTGGATTTGGTTGTATTTTGGCCCATTCAATGGGTTTGGGAAAGACTTTACAAGTAGTTTGTTTCTGTGATATATTTCAAGGTATACTGCTTCCAAGTATGTGGTTTGTGTAATGCCCATTAATACTTTACAAAATTGGAATGCTGAATTTGACTTGTGGACTCCGAAAAGTTCAGAAAATCCGGAGTACATAAGGCCCCGGAATTTTGATGTTTTGTATTAAACGATCAACAAAAGACTTTAACAGCCAGATCTAAAGTTATTCTGCAATGGAAAGAAAGAGGTGGTGTGCTACTAATAGGCTATGAACTTTATCGCCTGTTAGCACTCAAACTGAGCACAACAGGCAGAAAGCGAAGCAAAAAGTTTCAGAGTGTAAACGAAATTTGTACTGAATCTCGTAGTCGTGTAATGGACGAGGTGTATGAGGCTTTAGTTAAACCAGGTCCCGATTTAATAATATGTGATGAGGGTCACAGAATAAAAAATGCCCAAGCGGGCATTTCGCAAGCTCTCAAACAAATTCGAACTCGCCGACGAATTGTTTTAACGGGCTATCCGTTACAAAACAACTTACTTGAGTATTGGTGTATGGTGGATTTTGTAAGACCCAACTATTTGGGTACGCGTACCGAATTTTGTAATATGTTTGAAAGACCCATTCAAAATGGCCTTTGCATAGATTCGACTCCCGATGACATAAAACTAATGCGCTATAGAGCTCACGTATTACACTCATTACTTGTAGGCTTTGTACAGAGAAGATCACATACCGTACTACAGCAATCGCTGCCTGAAAACAGGAATTTGTTATTCTCACGCGTATGACTGACTTGCAGAAACAACTTTACGATACATTCATGAACGACATTGTGCGTACCAAGAATGTTCCTAATCCACTAAAGCGTTTGCCGTATGCTGCAAAATCTGGAATCATCCCGATGTTTTGTATGATACCATGAAATGGCCGACTCTGGCTTAGATTGGGACATTGAAGAAGTGGATGATATACCAATTACGTCGACTGGTGACAAGAATGGATTGCCGCAGCCAGTAAAAGGCGTAGCCGGCACACTTGTCAACAATTTTGAAACCACCCACCCATTTGAAACCCAGCAATCAATTTTAAAATCTTCAGCTCCATTTTCAGAGGTATTGCGCCCTAGGCGCAAAACATTTTCACAATGAGCTTTCGGACACAACCAATATAGTTGCAAAACCCAATATAACATCATCAATAAAGCCAAACACTTATAATGGGTAAGTAGTCGAGTTATACAGTCACTGCAAAATAATTTAATTGTTTTCTACTAAAACCAAGTATTTTATGCACAGTTAATCAGCATTTAAAACAACTTTACTCAACTACAATCTCTAATAAAATTTTTTTTTGTGGTTTGTTCATAATAAACTGTTATTTGACAAATATTCTATAGAAATTTAAACAAATAAGCGATTTGCATATACAACTTTATTAGCTTAGCTCATTTCAATTTACTTTGCTACTACCAGCATTACAAAATAATTGAAAATAATTCCAGAGTCCAAAATAACTGGTCTAGAAATTTCAGAAAGATTGGTCCAGATGTTTGGCCTTTCTCCCATCAAGAGTAAAACAAAGAATCTAACAAATAAAAGAACACATATTCAGTTGTAAATTGCACTTGTTCAACAATATTGTATTAATTTAAAAACTTCTACGTTTTCAGTAGGGACAAAAAAATGTTTTCTTAAGGGAGTTGTCATGAAAAAAAATTTAACAGTATGTAGAAACCCCATCAAATTGTGTTTTGCACTGCTCAACCTTTTAATAGGGAGCAACGATACGCCATTTCGGCGATCTGATACCGATACGCTTACTGAAATTGAGCTCAAATAAAAATTAACCAAATTTAAGTAGAGTAATTCTTCTATTAAAAGAACACTGTTTATTAGTGGGCCATTCATATCATCAAAATTTTCAATACATTTCAGTTTCTAAAATTCAAATTTTCAAACTACAAAATATCTGCAATATTTATGAATGTACAAAAAAAACGATGGCATTCAGTTTAGTGTGGCTCAAGATTTAAAATTGATATTAATAAGACTTAAAAAAAAGAATTGAATTCATGTTAACAAAAATAAATTGTTTCGCACAAAACAACAGTGTAAGGTATTATTAATGAGCCAATTCAAACTGAATGTGATCATCAAAATTTTTAAACAAAAACGTCTGCCATTCTTACAAAATAAACGATGGCATTCAGTTTAGATTGGCTCAAGATATAAAATTGATATTAATAAGATTTAAAAGACAACAAATTGTATTTGAGATCATGTTAAAGTTAAATTCAAATTATTAAAACAACATTGGAAATGATTAATATTGAAAATTGATATTAATAAGATTTTTGTTTAAAAAACAAAGTGTTCTCAAATTTTACAGAGATAGACGATTTCTTAAATCCGTTTGAAATAGGCCTGCGGTAAAAAAAAAAAAAATCTCTCAGATGCGAGAGAACTCATTTGAAAACTTAAGTATTTCTGCGCCATTTTCTTTAAATTTGGGTAGAATATGCCAATGCACCTGTAATCAGTAGGGTCTGCATCTCTACGAATATTAGGAGATCTAAGGTATCTTTGACTTTAGTTAGCAAAACCACCACCTAGAATGAATAAAGGCTCACCCGCCTCGGATTCTATTATATGCTCTCTTGCAAAGCAAAAGAAGACAATTTCATTATGTACTCTGTTTTGATGTTATACTCTGCTTTTAATATGTTATTTTCATAGTTGTCATGAAAAAAGAAAATAATAGTTGAGAATTGAATATTTTGTTCAAAAGGCGCTAAAGAAAAAATATAAGAAGTATTGGCGTATCGACAGTATAATATCGCCGATATCGATATATCGGAAAATTAGAAGTATCGTCGAAAAATTCGAAGCTCAAACGGTAAGCAATTCCACCAACGCTACTATTTTTATAACAAACGATCTCTCTCAATGGTCAATTTAAGGAGTGTAAATCTGCTCCGCAACGGAAGCGGAAATCCCATTTTAATGATATTATGAAATAGACTGAAGTTACGAAATTTAATAAAATCAAAAGAATAACCTAGGAAATCAAAGACAAACGAAGAAATATGATCACTACGTTATAAGTTATAAGCAAGCCTAACCACGGCATTAACGATAAGACGCAGTCTATTCAAATTAGCTCCTGATGAGGCAGAAGTTAATTCGAGACCATAAAGTATCAGAGGCATAAGCAACGCACGAGTGAGACGTTGCTTAATTGTGCAGAGCAAATATATACTTGTTGAGTACATCCTACGGAGTAAGCCCCAGATTCGACCAGATAAAGAGTTGTTATGATCTTCAAATGACAGACGATTATTTAGAATGATACCCAGACACTTATGACTCAGAATAGTTTTAATAGGGAATGATTCAAGATGAAAATTGAGACTAGGAGAAGATACATTAGCACCAAAAACAAGAGCTTTAAACTTGGACGGATTTATGACAAGACGATTTGCAGCAGCCTATTGAGCCACATGAGAAAGGGTGTCATTAACATTATGTTTATCGCTTCAAGCTAATCATATTATTTCTTTACTACATTAAAGTCGATACTTGTCACCACAAGCATTATGTTTATCGCTTCAAGCTAATCATATTATTGTATTATTTCTTTACTACATTGAAGTCGACACTTGTCACCACAAGCTAATCGCAAATGCTTACCTTTTCGTCTTTGAAGAATCATAAATCGATGAAGACAAATACCCTGAGTTTCGTATTTTTCCCCGTTTTTGTCATTTTAACTTTTTTGCATTCCCTATTTTAACACTTGCTCATATGAATCAAACTCCGAATAATTTTTATGTATAGTTTATTTGATCTTTTTATCATAATATATTTAAGAATAATTATTTTATTTCGATGTTAATTATATTTTTTTATTTTCTGTTATTTTGTATAACAGAAAATAAAAACGATAGAAAATTCTGACGATGCTAACAAATTGTTAGCGAAATATCGAGTAAAATAAATAATTTATAAAAAAGATCTTAAGCTCGAACAATTTTATATTACTCCGAATAATTGTTATTATTCGCTGTAATGTGCATCAAAATCATTTTCCGAATAATTACTGAATCCTGATCTGCAAAGTTACTCCCAGAATAATGGAAACTTTAATACTCATAAAACACAAACACATTATAAAAACATGATTAATATATAATTTGTTATTTTCCTAACGATGCCAACAAATTATTGGCAAAATATTGAAAATAAAGTTTTATTGTTCAGGAGTTTTTATATAAAAGATCTTAAGTTTGATTGCTAGGCCAATCGAGTTCCTATCAAGCTTCTATACCTCGAAAGCAGAACGTCAAGTTGTTATATGACTCACCAGGACTAAACCTGCCGCCGGGGTGAAGCTACAAAAAACAGTAACCCTCGTAATTATTTAAATATAAATAAGCTTGGTGTGTTCTTGCTTTTTTCTTTTTCCTTTAATTAAGAAAGATTTTCATGTGATTAATTGTAGCGTCTAAAACCTTTGAAAGAAGGTAAGAAAAGTCAATTTGAAGACTTATTAGCTGGCACAACCTGGCTCATAGTTTTATTGTTGCATCCCTAAACCCTTCTCACTCAGGAGATTCGTTTCACAGATCGGGGACAGAATTCCTGGATCGTGCATTCATATGTATATATACGGATCGATCCAGGGTGGAGGTGGCGTATATATTGAAAATCTCAACGTCAGGATGTGCTCAGATTACCGGACGGTTGTAGCTTCTTGCAGGCAGAAATATCTGCAATCAGGAGAGCAGCAAATTGGCTGACGTTTCACAGAATATTTGATTTCGACATAATGTGAGTGAGATATACACCACATCTGGTCTTGTCCAGGAATGCCGGGCATTTCAAAATGAGATGGCGAGAAATACGTCGGACATGCATCCTATCGCGGCAACAACACCGCTGACGAACTGACGAGAAGGGCAAGACCCTTCCGGACGAGGACATCACGGCCTCTGCGAACCCCCTCTTGCATGCTGGAGGTGTATTTGGCTTTCCTTTCTGGAACGGGCGCAGCATAGGTGGTCACTGGAGCCCACGTGTTTTATTTCGAGGTGCTTGTGGCCTTGTCTGGACTTGGGAAGAACAAGGATGTTACTGGGAGTTCCCAAAACACATCTTAGGATGGTTGTGTCGGTTATCACCGACACTGCACTTTCGGGAACCACGCAAGACGTCTGGGTTTACCTTACAACAACTTCTATAGAAGTTGTCATGACGAGGAGGAGGAGGTGATTGTGTTACATCTCCTAGGTACTTGTAGGGCGTTGGAGGACCTTCGTGTTAGGTTTCTGCAGGGAAGGATCTTCAATGACTTGTCTGAGCTGTCTACAGTCAGTTTGGGCAATTTGTCTCCTT
>BGZK01003299.1:0-28069 GCA_005406025.1 Eumeta japonica
GGGGCCATCATTAATTACGCGTGGCGTCTTGATGCGAGGTGGCGTTACCAATTCCGAATTATGTTTATTTATATTATTTACAAATACGTTACATAACAAACCGGTTTATTTAATATATCACAAAATGCACTTGACGAAAGTTTTGCTTTTCTACATTTATAATTGCTCGCAATATTAATCTTTAAAATAGGAATTTTTCACTTAAATATTTATGTATTAAACTGTACCTTATTAGAAATCACTAGATTCGGATAAAATAGGTTGTAACAGACG
Source organism: Eumeta japonica (assembly GCA_005406025.1). Taxonomy (NCBI): domain Eukaryota; kingdom Metazoa; phylum Arthropoda; class Insecta; order Lepidoptera; family Psychidae; genus Eumeta; species Eumeta japonica. The sequence goes on from BGZK01003299.1 coordinate 274, forward strand.
TGCAGACAGACTGACACGAAAGAGATCCTATAAAAATTCCGTTTCTCATCGGATGTACGGAACTCTAATAATTCCCATACGTGATTCTTCCGAATATGATTCTGTATGTGTTTCCCTAATTGGGAAAATAATATACGCATAATATCATATTATTGATTATAATAGAATCTATATCTATACATATATAATGAAAATAGGTTGTCTTTGTTCGCCAATCACGTAAAAACTACTAAACGTGTAGACATGGGACTGGAACCAATCGATGCGGGATGATTTGTAGATGGTTCTAGGCTACTCATTTTTCGAATTCCGTAAATCGTTCACCATTTTATTTATAAATAAAAATTACCCAGCGAAGCGGGCGGGACAGCTAGTAATACATATATCAATGTACTGCCTACACGCAACAGTAAGTAATATTATGTGTGCTTTTAAATAATGTTGCGTCGGGATGTTGAGGATTTCATAAACCTGTATATCATCATTGTATAACAATACCGACGAAATAAGAGGTTTTATAAAAGCATATATATAATAATTAGTAATGCTGAGCCTAACATTACGCGTATTAATGTTATTATTTAATCCTAATTAGTACTCAGTGAATTAATCTAGACTGTATTAGGGTTCCGCACTTGAAGAAAACACTTTAACCAACGATGGTTCGTCGTTAACTTTAACGAATAATTTTAACAAGCCCGGTGTTAAAATTATTCAATCCAATATAATTTACTAGGCATTACAGCTCAGCCCGCTTGGATATAGAACAGATTCTCCCACCTTTTATACTGCGCGTACTTTCATTGTCATGATACCGATTCCAATATTGTTCCCGATTTCGATTCCAATTCTAACATTCGTCCCGATCCCCGTCTCGTTGTCGACTCCAATTCAAATCCCGATCATTCAATATATCGATTTTGCATTTCGCAATGTCACACATGCAGATGCAATAATTTACAATTACCGTAGTGATTATAAAATGTGTGATTAGATATACATTTCTGTCTAGTGTCTCGTAATCCGATCCACAAAATTATCTATTACAACACATTAATATTGTAAAGGTGAAAACATGAATCTGAAGACGTGTTTTTTTAACACTGATTTCTGAAACTGTTGGACGGATTCCTGACTGATGCCTTTTAAATAATTAGAATAAAATTAAACTAAAATATAGTCTTTCATTAGAGAAACAATTTTCGATTCTCTCCAGAGGTTTCGGAGGTCACTCCACAATTCGATTGTTAGCAATTTAAACACTTTTTTTATTCGGTTATGTTGTTTAATTTCACAGTGGTGTCATTTTATCAAAGTAACATCTTGCCCCTAATCTCGGAGGCCACGTTAAACCGTTGGTCTTGGAGCGTTGTCGCCACATCAGCAGCGACGGTTGTCAACAGCCCTCAACCGGGCCGCCGCGGGAGATTTGAAGTGTTACACTCTCAATCTGAAATAAAAATATTATAGCATCAGCATTGAGGTCGTACAAACACGACGCAACATATGAAATTCTGTTTTCGCTGAATAGCTCTTTTTATCATTTTTTTTTTTGCATTTCCTTTTTGGTCAAGTTCTATTTTAGTTTTATTTTAACTGATCACATTTCCGATTCGGAACCGTGTTATAATGAATACAAGTGCGAACAATGAATATATCTTTGAAAAGTTATTTGTATAATTAAAACATCTGCGTTTTAGGGTTCGAATAGACGCCATCGACTAATTTGTACGGAACTCATAGTGCTCTTAAGATCTAAATCGGAAAAATGTATAATGATGAAAAAAATTATTTTAGTTTATTTTATTCAGTATATTGAAAGAAAGATAGATGATTATTTCTCAATACAAAAAGAAAACGAATTGACGCTTCTTAAACATAAGGTTAGGGTACTTAAATATTCCTTTATTTCAAAGATATAATAAAAATATTTTTGAAATTTACATATTCTAATAATTCGTTTATGCATAGATATTTATAATTCTAATCCTAAAGAGAATATTTTAATCGTTATTCGTTTATCGGGTAGACAATTATTTTTCTGTGTTCAGTAGTCTGATGTTAATATCTAGTTAGAACGAAGTACAGTTCTAACTAGGTAGTAACAGATCGCGTGTGTTATATATCACTTGTTACATCACATGCAAAACCTATCGGTGCAGTCTAGTATTGCGGGGCGACGGTGCGAGTGCGTCACAACGACTGATAACTATTAGTAAACTATACCTTCCAAGTTCGATTTTTTTTTTAATTCTCGTCTGAATCTCCACCCTCCCAAGTGGAGTACAAATTTTAACTAACCTGTATATTTATTATTTATATTATCTTATAATTCATAGCCTAACCAGGGGATTACGAAGAAAAAAATAATAGGAAACTATAGAGAACTACATATCATAGAATCATATTATCCACATACATATGTCTATGGCAATCGCATAGCCGTAAACGCTGTCAATAACTCTACCCGGATCTCCTAATGTGAGCAAACGTCTTGAAAACCGGTTATGAGAATTGGAATATCGTAATCATTACTTAATAGTTGTAGGTGCATTACAGCTATCACATAATACGTGCAGAAAGAACGGTGCAAGTGCATGATGCAACACATGGGAGAGTTCCGAATTCGTAACAGATAAGTCATTGTGTTCTTTTCGTTCTTGTGCTGAATAATTGTATACTACGAACCGTTTGACCTTGCTCTAAAGTCGCTGCACCGTGCATCTGCACTGCACTCGTAGTTTGATCTGAATTAGATATTTTCTGGTTATGAAAGTTAAGAAATTTTTCATAAATTGCTATATAGCACAAAATACAAAATCCGTCTGTGTGTCACCTTACGACAGATGGAGAACTAATGAATATATTTTAATGCGGTTTTCATTGATATGTTCTTTCGTATTGGAAAATAGCTTTAGGCTATCATTAAAATACATGGCGAGGTTTATATTACTGCAAGTAAGCTAAAGTATCAATTATTCAGAAGGATAATATAATATTTTTCAAATTATATATACCTTAAAAACACTTAAGTTGTAAATAATAAATTATTTTAACTTTAAGTATATAAAGCATTTTAAAAAAATGTTGTTTTTTCTATTTCACTTGAATACAATTTTTGTATGCATATATTTTATGTATAGTTTATTCGTCAGCATTTTTGAATGAAAACAATCAATACTTTATAAAGACGCATTGATAAAAATAACTTTCGGCTTATTCAACTACACATAGCGCTGAGTGGTTGAATACGAAAAAGATTGACAATTTTTAATAATTTTTTTTCAAGCATAAATTAAGAAATCTCACAAAAATAATGATTCCACCAATTCTCACAAAATACTTGAACTCTTTTTTTCTTTGTTTACTCTATCTTTAGAGTAAATATATAGAATAAACAATTCTTATTGTTTCTTATTTTCTAAGTAAAGTTCTAAGCAAAGTAAAGTAAGGATCATGGGGTTGTGAAGGGGCTAGGTCGGTCTTTGTCTTACTATTGCAATCGAATTAGCACCTGTCCCGGCTGAACCTCGTATGTGTGCCCTCCCTGCCTCAAAGGCGGATCCGCCCTCGTCTCAGTGGTTATTTGTTATTTGTCGTGTTTGCCCTTTAACTGTAAAATGGAAGTAATATCCAAATAACGCGTGCACGTATCTATACATATTATAAAATTGTAATAGGCCGATATCTGTACATTATAGATAATAAAAAAAAAGTAAAGAGGTTATTTATTAGAGCAACATAAACTTAACAGTCTTTAGAATTTTTGGAACGAAGTTCCTTACGGCGGGCTTGGAGGAGATAGAGATTTTGCTGCGCGACCGAACTGAAAAAAATGTGATAGTAAAACCGTAAGAAAAAGTCCGTGGAATAAAACCGTAAGAAAAAGAAAAAGTCCGTGGAATAAAACCGTAAAAATAAGAAAAAGTCCGTGGAATAAAACCGTTAAATGAGACGTGCGCAGGCGCGACAGTCGTATATTTTTAGATATGTCGTTATTTTATTGCGCATTTATTGGCGCAAGGTGACGCGAGCTCGGCGAACGGCGAGCGCTGATTGGTGGATCACACCGGGCATGGCTGGCATGAGGCCGCGCGATTTGTTTACGACTTCGCACGATTACCGAGAATCGGTCGGGGTTATTTTCCATTAACAAATATATGTCGGTAAAATATAAGAAATAAATCATAATAATCGTAAATTTTTCGAAAATAGAATTAACAATAAGAACAGAAAATGAAGATGATTGAAGAACAGATAGTAAGGAGTAAATGTCATAATTCCACTACAACGATCACCAAACGATTTAAGTAGCATCTTATAATAAAACATATTCCTGTCATAACACTTAAAGTACATTATATTTTTTTTTGCAAATTGTGTCGATTCTACATTAGCCGAAGGAACTTCGTTCCTACCTGGTGTCTCACGACACCACTCGTTTTTTTTGTCTGTCTGTCGTCACGCAAAAATTATTGCATGGAATTGAATGCGGTTTTAACCGATGTAGCAATACATTAGTGAAAACTGCAAGCAGAGGTCTAACTTAAGATATAGGAAAATAACATATTCCGATTGTATTGAATTTAAGATTGCCCGGGTTTCACGTTATTTAATGATTTTAATGCTAAATTAACAGATATTGAGGAAACTGGCGTAACACTTACATGAACAATTAAGATATTCGTTCTGTATAAGTAGGTGTTCTTAAAAAGAAAAAAGGGGTGTGTGATAAAGACTACACGATAGAAGTGAAAAATTCGTCAATATAATAATGACACTTTAATTATAACTCTCTCGCTCCCTTAGTCGACTCGGGTCGACTTTACCCAAACGAGCGTTACATAGTCTTGCGTGACGGCTCAGTCTAATTCGATACCGAAAAAATTAAGTGATCAGCTTGCGTAAAGAAGTTTTGACTTCGGAAAATGATAGACATCGCTACTTATCATGTTAAGGGTTTACCTCAACCGACAGCCATAGACACAAATATTATATAAAAGAAAACAGAAGTTGTTTTTTTTCACAATTTTATTCAATATGCACAAAAAAAATACTGTTTACCTACCCGTTCAGAGTTTTTTTTATTGGTATTTAATGTCTCTGCAAAACTAAAAATGTCTCCGCAAAAATAATAATATAGATACTTGATTCTAAATTCGACGTCAATAAAGTCGCAGGCAAAAGCTAGTTATGAACGAAAATAAGAATGAAAAGCTAAAAAAAACTAGAAAAACTGGCAAGGAGTATGTTAGACTATGCTCATTATTGGGTTCTGAAGCCATTATTACAAAGAAAATTACTACAGATGAAAAAAAGTACGTTTTTCTATGTTTCCTGCACAAAATATAGTTACAAGCACTTTAGTCGCCTATAACTAGAAAAACAAGTAGGTATGTCGACTATTGCTATTAAACTAGTGCAAACTAAAATGCATCAGCAAAAGAGTGTATCTTCATGGCTCTTATGTCCTTTTGTTGAGAAGCGCAGTTTTTCGGCAATAACTCGAAAATAGTATATCTGACAGTGTTCAAAATAATTTTCATTGAAAGTATTTATTAAGCGTTAACTTCGTTATTTTTTTCATATTTTTGGACATACGGTTTAAAAAATAGAGGGAGAGGGGAACACGATTTCTGCAAATTTTGAAGTGATTATTTCCCAAATTATTGACGCAATCAGAAAAGTTGCTTAGAAACCTTAAATTGTTTTTAAAAGAACTGTCGAAATATGTGCCACTCGTTGATGTTTGCTGAAAAAAAAATTCAGCTTCTATTACATGTATGAGGTGCCCCCCTTACAAATATGCATTTTTGATATTTAACTATCAAACTTAGTAGCGGCTCATACAATACACCTACACTATAAATTTCATTAATATACGTCTTGTAGCTTTTGAATAAAGTGCCTGTAACATACGGACGGACGAACATGGCGAAACTATAAGGGTTCCGTTTTTGTTATTTTGGCTCGGAACCCTAAAAAGTAGTAACAAAGCTAAAACCTAGTATCAAGTTGTGATGTATCGAACTGAGCATAAAATTTACACACAGCTATCTTAGGGCTCTAATTCCTAATGTTTCATAATGGATCGTCAATCTGTCAATCATATAAATCCGAGGTCAACTTAAATTTGTCTAGGTAATCGACGAGTTGACGGCTGATTAATACTCACTTGATGGGTTGTTAAAAATTTAACAATTCATGGTAAAAGCGTCTCCAACACATGGGCGCCGGGAAGCAAAGAGCGGGGTGCAAAGAGGTGCACGTGCACTCCCCTGACTTTCCATATTTAGAAAGAAGGTACACCGTAAAAATAAATAAATAAAAAATATATTATTAATATGCACCCGTTTAAAATAATTGCGCCGGCGCCCATGCTTCGAGAATAACAACACGCCATGCCGAGGACACGCGTTCCAACTCCGACCCGATTACGTCTACAATGCTTTTTAAAGTCGATATCCGTTTTCTGGTAAGGCGACACGACAGCGTGGCCAGTTGGCGCAAACCCTGTCAATGCATTGAGGCGAGTCCATCTGTACGTTGCTCAATATTTCGCCATTGGTGTTTGGTTGCAATCTCAACATTAGCATACAAAATCGGCCCACAAACTTTAATGTATCAGTACAATAAAACTCGGTAGCGTAGTTCAAAGGTTTTAACTTCTTTGTAATTCTATACTGTTACTGTACAGTATGTTTGATGATAAAACTTTGTAAAGCTACTGTGCCGCAGAGACTATAGGTTTCCACATGGTACGAACTTAGCATGTCTTTCTTGCCTCACTGACATCCATCAATCTTTGTATGCAAGCTGTATTTCGTAGTAAATAGCATTTTTCAAATTTAATTAACTTGATTACAATAACTAAGTGTTTATAAAGTAACAACTGCAACATAACAAAAGCTTAGTTTCTGTCATTTTCGGATCTTTCAAAAATGCATATTTCAAATACAAAATTATATGTTAATTTTGATTGATTTACAATTATCAATGAAGTTTGCGTAAACGCCGCACTATGATTGATATTTTAGTGAAATGACGTAATAGAACTTACTATCATGTGTGCATTTGAGATATAATAGAGTGTGAGCGAAAGTAGAGTTCAAATAGACAAACCTAGACCGCATTCGGTGTCTGCAGTAGCGGGAAAAGCCTCGACGCGCGTTGACGTTAAAACACTTTTGCGAAAGTAAAGTAGCTAGCTAGCTGCTATGTATTTCATTAAATCGATTCGGCCCAAAATTCCGAAATCACAATGTTATGACATAGACAATCAAATCCCAACCAGAATTACCGCACAATATATACCTAACTTTAAATTAGAGAAGTGTTTGTTTACCGTCATTTAGGACGCGTATTACAACTTTTGTTACCTAATTAAAGTAATTAAAACTTAAGCGATGTAATAAAATTATAACTAAGCGGATAATAAAAAGTTATGTAATACAAAAAATCATGTCGTTTACGACTACTATTAAATAATGTTATGTTTGAATGGAACGTTTTATTTCATCAGAAATCTATGTTAAAGAACTTAAAGCAATTTTACAGTATTACGGATTTACTATGTACTAGCTTTTCGCCCGCGACTTCGCCCGTTTGGGTATAGAATATCTGAATATCATCGCTAGCGAGACAACCGATCAAAGGTTTTAGAAACTAACGTGTGTTAGATAGTACGAAAACTTTTCGATTTGATTATGAAGTTCTAATGTATCAACTTAATAAGAACCTCTAGTTTTGCTAACTATAGGTCTTTGTATCGGTGTGTGTATTTGCCGAGAGAAATTCTCGATCTCCTCTAAAATCTTTGGACTTGATGAGACGATATTGGCTTTATAGGTATTTTATCTTATTATCAAATTTTGTTTAATACATACCTAAATTTTACGGGTACATTGAAGTATTTTGTTGTTCGACCATTAATTTAATAAGTGTTATTGAAGCAATATATTTGATGTCGGACAGCCTTAAAAGTCTGTCTGTTGATGTTACTTTAATATGTTATATCAAACGAAGACTGAAACCTCATATCTAGCTTTTGTGCCATTAATTTCAGGGTATCATTGAAGTATTCATGGTTTCTATTTTGACTTCGAACATTATTATCATAATGATACCTACGCATGTCATTTTAGTAATACAATTGAGCTGTTGTAGACGCAATTCCTGTAAGAGTGCTTCTTAAAGAAGTAGTAAACCAAGAAGAGTCCCTCTAACCGAAAGCGGTCAGGCAAAGCTATCTTGATTCCCCTACTTCACAAATTTAAAATTACCTCATTTTCAGCTCACCGTCAACTTCTTTGCCGACAGTGTGATATCTCTTATCACTGCTATGTACTGAGTTGATGAGGTATACATGTATGGCATTCACAATATCTCAAAAGTATGTACTATTTGAAACCAAAAAAAGAATTCAAACTCAGTTCCTGTAAAATGCTACAAATTGAAAATTGAGAACCTCCTTCTTTACTGAAACTCTATGAACTGACCTCTAGAATGATTTATAGAAATACATTACTAGGGGTCAATGACGGCACCTTAAATGAATAACAAGTTTTCCTTGTTAAAGATACCAGCAGCAATTAGGAACTTGACGGCTTTAAGTGACGCATGTATATTATTATTGCTATACATTTATTCGTTTATTTGAGACCGAGTCTTGCCCCCAAGGTAAAGATAATAACTTGAGCTCATCTTCCGCACGCAGTCATCTGACTGTGATTAGGTACAATCGTACAACGCAATTAAAAATATAGCTTAACATTTTTTATTGAAACCTTATTTCATTGCTAACAGAACCGTCCTGTTTCTCTAACTTAATTTAACTAATAACTTCCAGTTTCAAAATAATGTGGTATGAAAATTACGTGAAATTAATTACAAAACTATTATATATATATATATATTGTTTCATATGTAATTATATCTATTATTCAAGACGAAAATATTTTTCCCCTTGCAATCGTATATTTTTCGCATAAATTAAACGCTAAACTATAATCTAAGTTCTAGTCAAGTTTCAAATGAATATTGTCGTGATTAGAACTCGACTATTTCTAAACCTCTCAAGGCAAACTTTATTTTATTTTCAAAAAACCAAAAACAGTATATGCAGTATTACGCTATTCCTGTCGCGAATTGTTTTATTTACGAGTGCGTCGAAAATTTACTCAACAACCCCAAAACATCGAAAGATCGTAACAACAATCCGCTGGAACATAAACAATTATCTTTCCCTAACAAACATACTCAAAGTTTTCGTATGTAATACGAAAGGCAGTTTCTAGTATAATAATCGCATTTACTTCGCTGTTTAAATTTACTCAACTACTGTTAGGCAACGGCACGCTGCATGTGCATTAGGATATAATCTGCGTTTAGAATATTGATGCATCTCCGTGCATCGTGACATACTGCGTGCGCCTGCGTCTAAGCCCTTCGATGACCTCATACGTACAAACAGACTGCGTTAAGCGTTTGCAAATACACGTATACTGTGCGGTTCTATGACTTTATTTAGTATCAAACATACTATAATGTCCAAATTAACATATGCCAAAGCGCCACGATTTGAAATGAAAAGAAAGCGGGAGGGTGCGCGTCAGTGATGGCGTCATTAGAACACGACAGGACAACAACATTAAATATGCAATCAACAATAATTAACCACCAAAAAAAAATTATATATATAGAGCATTATTGTAATACGCATGCCGAAACGATACAATAGACTTTTTATTCCGGCGATTATCTGGCGGATAAGCGCTCGCCCGGCCCGACGGTAAATATTGTGACACGTTATTACATTTTCTTACGGTGGGTACGTTCACTCCGCGCGACGGGTGCATTATATGCCGAAACGCAAATATTATATGGTCAATAAGAAAAAAAAAATACGTTGCGTCATGCAATACAGATAAGAATGTTAAAACAACGATCAAATTCATTATACGAGTGGATTTCTTAAAAGGGTAATAACAGTTTGTCGTATCCGAAATTCATTACACTCGAACAGACATTAAGATCTTCGTGGCTTCGTGTGATTTCGAGAAACTGATGTAGCACACATGTGCTTGCTCGGCCTCGCTCCGTCTTTTAGCGGTGTTTGTTAGATCTCGAAACTTTTGTAGGTATGTGTAAAGTATGTATGGTAACTTTTGAATATTTTGCTATTCTTAATTTTCTCGGTTATCAACCACCGGTTCATAAGATATGAAACGTCTAAGAACAAACTTTCTGACGTTTGGCTATAGCGGTTTCGGCTCGGCGATGACGTGTCAAGTGGGACTTTTCATTAAATAATTTCGGGAATCTCGAAATTTTAGATCAGATACTTTATAATATACACATATAGATGTAATCCCTATCAGTGTCATTTCACTCAGCGCCTGTGGTCCACTGTCACGATGGGGTGACATTAAAATATGTGGCACGTGGACAAAAAGTAAGGAGCCCGCAGCCGCCATGTTTTACCAGATCTGTCAGAACGGAGGCCTTGGCTTACCGCTCGTACGGACATTTGTTATGTTTTACAGTAAGATAAATTGTCATTTTTTAGCGATGGTAACAGCAACACCCTCTTTTTACTTTAGGCTTTCCCACCTCTATGGAATGTGCTTAAAAGATTCAATCCCGGCTCTTTTTTCTGATTCAAGGATTATATGCATAGAACCCCGGGATCCCGGTATAGGCCCGGGATTGTGGCGGTAATGAAAGGTGATGATGAAAAGCCAGTAAACCATCTAAAAATGTGCTTCTTATTTCTCTTATGGCAATCTGGTTACGCTTTAAGTTTCGAAAAATAAGTTAAGCAAAATTATGCATGGTTCTTTTAAAATAAATCGACCAGACACTTCTGTCTATAATTTGTATGTAATAATAAACATTAAACTTTCAAAAATATAAACTTTTTTTAACCCATAACAAACACGTTATTCTACTTATTCTATCGAGATCGAAATGAATGACCAGATACTGTATGACTTACTTATTAGTGTTGCGAAAATAAAACCTAAGAAAATAAGAAAGCACTTCCCCACATGTATGCAGAAGCTGAAAAAGCTAGTTCGGTCTCAATGGAAGTTGGAAGAATTGTCAATAAATATTAAGAAGTTCGGTCCAAATTGTAACCTTGAGTGGAACTTGCCTCAAATAAATTCTTTTTTTTCTTAATAATTTTAGGAAAAGTTTTTAGAAAACCTTTATATGCTTCTGCGGATAAAGTTATCATGTTGTTTTCTATTTCGAGTTTAAACATTTCTTTCAATTTTAAATCAGTTTTGCCAGTTGTAGGCGTAGGTTCAATTTGCGTGTCTTTTTCACTAATTAAGGTTCATTAAGGTTCATTCCTTCAATTAAGGAAATAATCTGTTTTTTTTTGTTACCATCTTCTTCGATTCTGACAAATGAAAACAAATCCTTTACGTCACCATTCAAGTTATTATTCTCAGGTTAAAAGTCCGTCTCAAATTTTGTAAGTAATTTAGTACGCAACTTAGATGATTTCTAGGACGATATTTTTTTGCGGTTTAATAAGTGTGTCTTTGATCTAGAAACTGAAATTGAATCATTAGCGGTCAACTGTTGAAAAATGAACTCGAAAGTTGTGTCAGCCATGTAAAAATTGGCGTCAAAAGGACAAAGTACTTCAACGAATAGTTTGATTGGAGCCGAGACAATGACTGGCTCATTGATGACTTTAAAATCTGATTAATCAAAATTGCACAGGATTATTTTTTGCACGCTATTTTTTATGAGAGCAAAGCGCTCGAGCACTGTGAAGAGGATATTCCATCTCGTTTTACAGCAGTAAATGTAACTCTTTTTCGTGTTCCTTTTTTATATATTTTACAAGTATAGTATCCTTCTTTAAGGATGACCTTTTGAATATTAGAACCACGTTCGAACCTTGAACCAGGATCGATACCTCTACTAATGTACGGTGTGTGAGACTGAGCTACTAACTAGACACTATTTTCCATAGATCACAAGAGCTTTCTTTCAAGACGCAATAATGTTTTAAGACATTTTTATGTAGCCATGAAGAAACTTGAAGCAGGCGCAAAGTAGAACAGCAGAAATATCTATATTTTTTATTAAGTCAGACGAATTAATTTAGACTGGTCTTAAATATTTTCTTGAATTCGGTTTTTCCCATTAAGATCATGCTAGCAGGTATATTTTCGCCCAATAAACAGCACAATACGAAATCGTTCATTGTAATGCTGTTATATCTCTACGACCTCTTTCAATTTTTAACGGTTAATGAATTCTTAATTACATATTAACGTTTCTTAAGCCCGGCAATGCCTTTTTTGGCACATGGATTTTAATGCAGTTGTGTGCATCTTACATATATAAGATATCACGTTTAAATTATTGCAATGACAATGAAAGGTGATGATTTTTGTTCAAACAATTTTGCGCTTGTATCTTAAGATCAACTCGGCATTTGGACGGATACAGTCAGAGTAAAACAATTATAGATATCTTTTTTTTTATGACCTACATACCTAAAAGCCCTACATACCCATATAAGTGTAGAAAAAAATAGCTTAGTGGTAATTGTAATCAATCCAATACAAAGTATGAATAACGAGTCATTCACCCTATAGTACGTACATAAAACCTGTTTATGCTAGCGATACCATAAGATCTGAGGTTAATCCCAGCATCAATCACCATAAAAAAATTTGAAAAGGGGAAATTCGTTTATTTCTTCGTTTGTTTGTTTACTAAAAGGGTTAATGTCTGAAATTACTCAGCTTATTCTAAAAATTATTCCATTCGTAAAAATCTACAATACCCCTGAACAATATAGGACTTTTTGCGTTTTTTTTAATTATCGTAATTCATTGGTAATAAGAAATTAGTGTTCGTTGTTTAACATCCATACTTTCGCGTTTATTATATTAGCGTGATGAAATTGAAAACTTTACATTTTTGGGAGACAAGACCACATATTAACATAAGAACATAGATATAATTTGGCTACATACTTATATAACGGAATTGAGAACAGAACTGGGATTGAAATAGACACTGCGAGCGAAATTTAAATCAATAATAAGACCCGGGATCGGGGTTAGGAATGAAAAAATCGCTCCATATAAAAAAATATTCATTATTTTATGTCGATGCGGGTTGAGCCGTGAGCGAAAGCTGATCGGCTCCAACAAAATTACAGTATTCACTTTTCACTATACTCCAAAGGCGGAAAAGTTACATCGGACGGAGAGGTCTCGTTCGCCAATTGCTTCGAAACCGCAAATATCATCAGCGGAGCTTCGACTCGCTTTACGTAAGGTGCTGCGTCGGCGCGGGCGGTGCGCGGCCGCTCTCGGACGGCCCTGGCTGCATTGCAGAACCTCCGCAATCATATCCACTCGAGGAAATTCGTACGTCGGTGGGCCGGGGGCGGCGCGAACACCCCAGGGGCGCGGCGAGCGCGCCGCGACCTCGCGGCACATCAGAGCGCTTGGCGTTGCCTCACCGGCGAAGTGCGCACCGTGCGTTGTAATTAGTGTTTGCGCGTCCGGCGCGGGGGCGCGCGAAGGCGAGCGGCCTTCGCACCGAATTATCTCATCGCAGCCTTTACACCGAGTGCAGTCACCGTGCGCTCGCGCAGTGCTGTGGGAGAGATCGGCGATGGGCGCATTGTGCGACGGACTCGACGGCGGAGCGGCGCGGGCGCGGAGGGAGAGCATCGAACGGCCCGAGCGTTACGGTCTCCAAATGTTCATTTATTACGCTACGAATACGGTTACGCTCGCGAGGTGCGAGAACGCCATTGACGACTGCGCCGGCGTCTTCTCCGTTCGCTGCGGACGCGACCTCAGCGGCCGCGTATCGATGCTCGTATTTGTTTACAAAGATCAGAGCTCACGCAGCGACCTCACCGGGGATCAGAACGTTTCCGCCCGCGCCGGCCGCGCGCGCCGTCGGCCGCTTCATCTTGATGCATTTCGACACTACAAAAATTACACGTACATAATGGCCTTCAGCGGACGACTGTGATTTATGTTGCCTTCTCGACAAAAACGAGAGACCGTCTGCGGCTTTGCTTTGATTAACATTCTTAGAATGCGTAAATTTTTACATTCGAATTTCGATATGACTCAATGTATCAAAACGCTGCAGAGTTTAGAAGTAAAATAAATCACGTAAAAAATAAAATCGTTAAGATTGAATCTGTTACGAATGTTTAGTGTAATTGCGTTTTTATTAAATATATAGTGATGCCATTCACAAGCGAAAATATTTAAAACCTGCGTGGACGGATGTTCTTGCTCAATTTTTTTTCTGGCAACCAATCTTGGTCGTAGTCTTTCCGATTTCCAATAAATATGTAGCTTCCCTCAGGAAAAGTTATACATATGTGTTTATTTCGAAGAATATTCAATTTCAAAATTTACCTGTATATTTTATTTACGTATGTTAGCTATGGCTTATATCATATGCTGTTTGTTGTTGAGAAGCAAAAGCATAGCAAAAAAATGCAATTACCTCAAAACCGTACAAGATGGTGTCACAAAGCAAGATTTAGAATTTTTTTTGTGCATGATCGATTTTTTTTTCAAGAAAGACATCTATCTAAGTATATGGACAAACTTGAAAACAAACCTTTACCTGAATAAAATTGTCAACGCAATCGTTATAGGACAATCGTTTGTGAAATCGTCATGGCAAATATATATATATATGAATGTGTGTCTGTGTGTGCAGGTGAGCGCACGCACGTTGCACGCGTGTTATGTGAGTGTGTGTGTGTGTGTGTGTGTGTGTGTGTGTGTGTGTGTGTGTGTGTGTGCGTGTGCGAGACTGTATGTAAAAATTTACTAGTTTAGAAGTATAGGATGCTATATTAGAGAAAAAAAAATACATGTTTTGTGAGTAATTATTATTGTTTCGTACCAAAACAGAACACTTAACCACTTTTTACTTTACTTAAACACTACTTACTGTCCGTTTGTCACAGCCGAATTACTCTGTCACTGTTTCACACAATGGAAAGTCCAATCATAGCATATAGATAAAAATTGGTACTTATGGTTTTGGTGGGTTCAGGTATTGGAGTCCATTTCTCTTTCAATTTCATCGTGTGAAAAAGTATTTGTAAAAAGGAAAATTTTATAAATATCGCTTTAAAACTAAATGAACAACGAAAATTGCATGTCCTATATAAGAATTTGTAAACATTAAAACAAACGTTTGTGCATCGCTTTTGTTAATTTGTTTCATAATTAAACTTCGACATCGTGTTAAATACATATTAAACGGTCTCTATTGACAGGTCTTAAGAAACAGTAAACTCATGTCAAAATGTAAGATATATTATTTATTAACTAATCGCACTAGCCTAACTATCATCGGACCGGTTTTACGTACCGTTGCGTTGACACGTTTTAAGAGATTGAAAAATTAAAACATTGAAAAGCGGTTCCATATTTTCAATATTATATTTGTCACTGTAATTTAGGATTTATGCGATCGCGGAATTGAGTTCAATGTCGTAGTACGTGCGGATGTGAAAGCGAAAAGATCTCGATCACTTTTGAAAATCCAATCGTCATCTGTCGAAAGCATAACGCGCAATATAACGCTATTACGCCATATGCATCGTCTGAATTTTAGAGTTCTAATGACTCCTACTCTTTGCCATCCACTCGAGTCTATATTGTCTCTGACGTTTCAGAGATTAAACATGTAGTGACCCAGAACTGAATAATATTAATAATATTCTACATAATTTACATAGTTCACTGCAATTGTATCTAATATATTTTAATGAAGTAAATTGAGAGAGAGGCTCAAAAAATATGTTCGTATTTCTGTGAACTAAGTGTGCGATTATTGCTTTTTTTTTTTTGTCATAATGCTCATTAAAAAATTTGGGATAAGAAATAAAAACTTCTATACAGCTCGTACTATCAAAATATTTATCTAATATTGCAGCTCTAATAATTATAAAAATAAAATCGAAGATCTAATCTTTAGCTAATAATAAATACAGTACACAGTATTATTTTAGCTTATTTATATGATTTAACTATTTTTTTTAATCATTAGTACAGAGCCCTCGGCTCGCGCTTGCCCGGTATTTTATTAAAATGCTGACCCCGAAGTATTTGGTGTTTGTCTAACATTTGAAAATATAAAATCAAGGTCGATAAATCTTCCTCATTGCACACAAGTACTACTCGAATGTCACATACAAGTGCAGGACTACCTTCACGTCTGACATCTAACACAGATATTCATTCGTTATTGGAGAACTAACAATTGATTTTCCTTTCGTTACCGATCACATATCTGATTCCGAATTATTTTTTCTCGATCATTCTAAACATATCAAATAGATTTAACATTTACATGAATAACGTAACAACATTAACACACATCACATAACACTAACAAGAACCCTCCGCGATATATTATGCGAGTGAAGCTGCAAGCGATTAAGCTTACGTTTGTGTGTTCAAAAAAAGGGTTTGTTCTTAATAGTTTTTTTTCTCTTTTTACCTTTTTGCTCGACTCCTTAATAAATATCATTATGTATATAAGACGTCCTATACATTTTAACTTTCTGCTCTGAAAATTTAAAAATTTTCTCAAAAATGGAAACTTGCTGTTCTCGCCTCGACTTCCGAAAATCGAGTTTTCATTTGATCTTGATGTTTTACGGTACTAGGAATCTATTTCACCCATTGTCAAAGTGACATGTGTGTGTGTGTGTGTGCGTTTCTTCGCGCATGCGTGTGTGCATGTACGCGCATGTGTGTGTGGGTGAGGAAACGTGAGTGTGTTTGTATGTGTCTGTAAACCTCTCATAACCTTTGAACGGAGTAACCGATCAAAACGCAATTTGCGACATTCGAAAGGGGGCCCACTTAAATTAGACTCCTGAAACGTTAACTGATTCCGCCCCGTAGATTTTAAAGGATCTCAAAAATAAAGTTTTCGTCGGAGAAAAATTTTTCAAAATGTTTTTTTACAAAATTTTGTAAATTACACTACCAATAAATTCTAAAATCTATCCAGTTGCTCTTCTTAAAAAAACAACATCGATCGTTGCTAAATTCATCTAAATAAGTTGATTTGTTCAAGAGATATTATTGGAGCGAAATTCTACAAGTAAAGTTTTGAATATTTTTTAAACTACTGAATATTTTTTAAAGGATAAATCCAAAGTCTAAATAACTCTTTTGTTTAAAAAACAATATAGATTATTACAAACTGTGTCAAAATTGATGAATTCGCCAGATATAGTTAACGGAAAATTCGAAAAAAAAGGGTTTTTTTAAAACAAGATATGAGATTATTGATGGATTGATGTTTGGTACTGGGTCATCTTTTTTTTATAAAACTGCTGATACCACAAAGTAGATCAAAATCAAACATCTTTCAAAAACATTGTAGTATAAAAAGCAAAAACCAAAGGGTATTTTTAATACATATACATATTTGAATTGTAAGAGCTGAAAACGTGTTGTAACTATATTTTTGAGTTTGGAGAGCTTGAAAAAGCAATAAAATCGATCTTTTGATCATGATGGGCTGAATGATTCACTGCTTTTTAATTTTTAAAGTTTGAACTTGAAATTAGAAAAAAAGTATCAGGGATGGCTTCAAAGGTAAACCGCGTTTCAAATTTTTGAGTTCAAAAACTCATGGACAATATTTTTAGTAATTCAAACTCATCGATAAATGTCACAGCGAAAAGTTTCAGGGATGACCTGCAGTGTCAACCGTTTTACCGATTTTTTTGTATTTCGATACGATCTCACTTACGCTGTCGATCCTAATAGTCGATCATGCTCACGATTCCGATACCGGATCGATGTTTAACATGAGCCTTTTTTCAAATTTATATCATCAAGAACACGAGCCTTTTTCAACATTGATATCATCAATAACCAGCCGGTATAAGTAAAGGATCATCCCGACTGGTTATTAGTACACGTGAGCGAAGTTGCGAGCAAAATTAATTTATTTGTAAATTATGGCCTATATTTTATTCTGATATAGTGTACGCTATATTACTGTACAGTTTCAGCTAATTCTGTTTAGCTGTAAAAACGTGATAGACTGGCAAACATCGGAACTTTCAGTTTTTATATTACTCGATTATAATATCAGTTAAATTATACTTATCAAAATGTAAATGTAACGGCATCAGACCTTTTCACCCGGCTGTTACGTCTGTGTGTCATTCTTCACCGTCAAGTTGAACACTATATCTAATTACATAAAAAAAAATTATTGCATAAAAATGGCTTTTACTGGTTAAAAAAATAGATATATGGCGATGCGGATTTTAAATAGAACTGCAAAAGGTCAACATTTTTTTATGCATTATTGGTTCATTACATACATAAAACGGTTTAGCCAGGGCACGAAAAGATGTCTGTCAAAGCGGCAATTTTTGTCGACTTCCTTGACTAAACCGCAATAGCTCGGCTCCTGAGTATCGTAATGTAATGTTAGACAGCTTATGAATTTTTTAATAAATTATTTTTTTTTGTATCTGACTGGTAGTTTCAGAGATTAGCGCTCACAAACAAAAAAAAATCTATTTAGCGAGCTTCTCTTCCTCGATAATTAGTCTATTAAATGCAAAAATAATTTTTCAAATGTAACAGGAGGTTCTAGATTTAAGCGCGTTAAAACAAAAAAAAAACTCTTCAGCTTTATTGTATTAGTATATATTTAGTTAAAAATATCGAAACATCGCCACAGTTTCATTATCAATCCAGATTTTAGATACTATTCTCTATTTAATTCCCTCTCCTTTTCCTTCTAGCTCGCTTTCTCACTTCTTCTCAACTTTGTCTTTCCTATTGCTCTCACTCTTTCTTTTCTCCTCGATTTCGTTCTTATTGTCTCTCTACCTCACCCTCTCGTATCATACCTTCCTCCCGATCCGTCCTCCCGCCCTCTCAACCTCAATCTCATTAAAACCAGTTATGCCAATATTCGAATGTAGTTGTCGTAGTCTATGCTCTTTCTCGGGGCTCTGACTATCTCTATACCAAGTTTTATCAAAATCGCTTAAGAGGTTTAGCCATAAAAATGTAACAAATGAAGAGACAGAACTACTTATGCATTTATAAATATGAATATTTCTATCATATATTTCAAATCATCACTTATTACAATATTATAAAATAATGTTCTGATAGTAATTTACGATCTAATTTTAATGGCGTATCCTCAAATTTCTCTAGACACAACTATATTTATGGAGTTTTTAAAACTTTAATTATCTGTATTTTTTGATTTATTCACGATTATCTTGAACTCTGCAGATATTTTAAGTCAACATTTTTTTAAGGATGCCCTCATACTCATTTTCCCAAATATTCCACCCACATTATTTTCTCTCTGTTTAGCGACTTATTACAGTATAGTAGATTTTGAAATAGATAAGTGTATCCATCTGTTAGTAATTTCTTCGAGAATGGATGGTACATGATTTTTGGGTCGAACCATGTAATTCTGTTGAGGGGTTAGGGGATAGAATGACTATTAATGTCTACACAGTTTTATTAGGAGGTAGAGGGGAAGTGTTAAGTATTACTATCCCGTTTTCACTATCCTAATTTCTTCAAAACTTGAATAAAATTATAGAAGGGTAGTGAAACGCAAGGGAAGATTAAAAAAATACCAACGAAAAAAAAGTTACGTAGCTCATGAGCGACCCCGCAGTCAAAGGGCAATTTAGTGGTCCGACCGGCGGCGCAGGCGTCACGGGCGGCGATTGTGTGGCTAATGCGCAACACTACTTACATGCTAAACAATAATCTGTTCCTCTCTCCGAATTCACTTTCGTTTTCGCTTCCTCGCCGGGTTGCGTCAGAGCCCGGCGGCGCCGGTGCGGCTGGCGGCGGGCGAGGTCCGAACTCCATCACCGTCGTTGGGTCTTCGCGTCACGATTTAAATATAAAATATCTATTTCAGTTTTCTTTTTCGTAACACGTCATTATATGTCATGAATTCAACGTCAATTTTCGCATTAAGCACGGCTATTATTATATAAAAAGTGAAGAGAATGAGTTCAATATGGCGATCATATTTGTAGTATGGAGCAATACTTACACGAGTACAGATGCACAAACAAAGTGATACAATTCTCGGTGACTTCGATATTTCGTAATGAGAAATTGTTATAGTTTTTGTTAAAAAATTTAGTATTAATTTTTCAATATTTTTGATTTAATTTTTTTTTAATATTTAAAAAAAATTAATCAAATGCTCTCGATTTCAATATTTTTTTTAATTGTTTAAGATGAATTGGACTTTAGAATTACAAAAAAAAGAACATTTACCAAAGGGCCATTCTTTATGGATTTTTTTTTCATTTTATTTATTTTGATTCTAAACCTATCGATGATCACACGTGACTCAATGTCGGAAGTCTTAAAATACCAGATTAAATCATTAGTTTGCAGTTAGGTCAAGAGCGTTACCTTCGAACTAGAAGGTACCTGTTTCGAATCTTGACCACGGGCGAATTAATTAATCGAGTTTTTAACTTAAGTCAAATGAAAACCTCTCGCTCCGTGTCTAATGGACAAATGAGTTAAACCGTTATTTCCGGGCCCTGTCACCACACTGGTGGCGATTGTCTTCAGGAGCCCCATAGACACACCGATCCGCCTCTCAAAAAAATTATTGTGGGAAGACACCTCAGCAGTAGAGTGTAAAACATCTGATACTACAAAGAATATAATATATAGAATAATCTCTAGAACAAGTTCAAATAGTAAGTAGTAATTTTTAAATTTGTATATCCTTATTTGGTAAATAAATCTAATATTAGGTAAGTCGATTACCGTTCTTCTGTAATGAAATAGATATTGCTATTTAACATTCATTATTTTTTTTTATTCTAATGCGTTGCAAATGAACGATTGTGAGTTAAAATTTTTATGCACAAATAAACCGTATTTCCAATAAACTACGACGAGGGGAACTTAGAAAAAACACGTATTTCTTCCCAAAAGGCCGCCAACACACTACAGTGACTCCCTTGGCGTCACAGGCGTCCACGGGCGGCTGTGACAATTCACTTTCTAGTGGTCCGCATGCTCGTTTGCCCCTTAAAAATTTTATGAAAAAAAATCTTTAATTATGGAAATTCAATTGCAGACTGAAAAATGATGTACCTGTTTTAACAAATATCAATGATTTAACGTAAATCCAACGAGGATGTTAACGAGATCTTCTAAATAGAATGTATGGTGTCTTTGTTTTTTTATTAACAAATATGACTATTGTAAATTAAAAAAAAAAAAGAAACAATCACTTTACGCTGATGGAGTATTGTTCGCCAAGCCTGATGATATGCGATATCATGTTTTGCGACCTTTTATAATAAGCTTTAAAATGTTTGAGCGATGAAGAGTGTTAAGATTAAAAAGCTAATTCAATACACATTATTACTTAGCTGAAAGTCGATGGATAGCTAATGAATAGTGAGTTGA
The DNA here is from genome assembly GCA_005406025.1 of Eumeta japonica. Lineage (NCBI taxonomy): Eukaryota > Metazoa > Arthropoda > Insecta > Lepidoptera > Psychidae > Eumeta > Eumeta japonica. The sequence goes on from BGZK01003299.1 coordinate 21,768, forward strand.
AAAAATTCAACTTATGGATTTTGGACAACTTAACAGGCGATCAAAAAAAATAATATCTAGTACTTTTTTCCGGAGTCTTGTTTCAGTTTTTGTATTTTTTTAGAAGTACATTTTATTTCATTTCATCGCTTTACGTCGTCCGCGTCTCACCTCATTAAAACGCTCGGGCCGGTTTCATTACCAGGCCATTAATAATGAATTGAGTACTGATCTATCTTTTTAAAATAATTTAACATCTTATTAGTAAAGCAAACAAATTCAGAACTTATCTGAAATCTTGGAAACACTTTTTTTTTAATAGTTTAGACAAAATCTGTTTAACAGCGTGACACATCTTTGTGTCCACGCAATAACTTTGTTTTCAGTAAAATTCAACACTAACAATATACTAATAACTACAAGAAGTAACATTATGTTACTTCTTGTAGTTATGACTTTACTAGAACCGACCTGGGAACGCACCGTCCTGTCCCTCGTCCGTCTCGTTTGTACAAGCTGCCTAGCGCGAACGCGACCTCGATATATTTGTACAATTATTATTCCAAATTATTATGTAAAAATATGTAAGAGAATGTATGATCATAAAACATATTGGCGATCCGTAAATAAACAGCTACCTTTCAATAAGTTTTCAATTTCGCATGCAAATACTTGTATTTTTATAGAAGTAATTTTTGAAATAAAAGTCTAATACACGGGTAATGTTAATACTCCTCTGGAATTTTTTGTAAGAATGTGTTATACATAGAATATAGTACGAAATCATTTTTTTTTGTGTAGATATTTTGCTAAAATCTGCTTGGCTTTTGAATATGCGTAAAATGTTGTTTCTTAAAATATAGAAAAAGGGAGATTTGGAATGATAGAGAACCTTATTTTTAGGTCACCTAAAATTATTTGTTTTCTTTGTAAATAATTCATCGTGCACTATTTTAAAAATAATGACCCTCTTATTTTTAAAATAGTCTACAATTTAAAATGAAATTCAATTTCTTTTTAAGTACAATATAAATTCGCACAATATTTTGGTTTGAATTCAAATATTACTTGATACATAAGTTTAACGCTGTTTTTCATATTTGCAAATTAAATCATTAATAATCTAAAAGAAATATATATTTAAATATATGAACGAGTCAACTGTACATTAAAATCATAGACGTGTTAATAAGTGTGACCGCCAAAATACGTACTCTAACTTGAGTTTGAACTTGAGATAATCTTAAATCTCATTATCTTCTAAAGGTAATCTGCATGAAGACCGCACGTTTCAATTATAATGTATTTTTTTTTAATTTCCGAGGAACTGTGATTTTATACGAAGGCGCTGGTAATAATTGGTATGTGATCATTAATTGTAGGGTCATGACCTTTGCACCTCTTACCTTTGCCGTGTATGCATACATGCAGCGACTCAGAATGGTTATGACAGAGGTCAAGTGTGCTCCCTTCTACTGCGTTATTAAAATTGAAAAGTCAACAACCAAATATCAATCGATTGTGAGTTAGACATCTGATTCTCAGACTTTGGTTCCGTACCTATCACATATTCGCCGTGAAAAGGGTATGGTGGGGGAAATACATTCGACGGTAGCGCTCGCTGTGGAAGAAATGGGAAGATTTTCGGGAAATGTAGTACATTTTGGATAAATATGTGAAAATTCCGCATAATTATCAATATTGTCGGAATGAGGCACAATTATTATTTTTGAAATTTGAAAAATTATTTACAAATAAACTGCTAAATATAAGCTGAATTATCCGAGATAACTTTAGAAAGACATAAATGTCAAGTACATTGCTTACACGGTAACGGTTTGGTGTTCACAGAACCGAAGATTCGACATTTTGTTGAATTTTATGAAACTTAGCCTCTGCCATAACCAATTCAGTATTTTTGGGCAAACTGTCTCATAACATTATTCAAGCCACAATTCTTAAATTTTTTTGTTCAAATTAAGGCAAAATATTATGTCCATAATCGTTATTTATTATAATTATTGTGTTGTAGAACAGAATTATTCATTAATTATAATAATAACAATAGCAGTAAACAACTCTATAATCAACGTTTTTATTATAAAACACAAATATTATGTAAATCCCGTAAAATTACGGGCACTAGATGGCGCTAATGTCGCGCACATAGCGGTAAAGTTGTCAGATCGATAGTATCCGGATAAAAGTTATAGCGATCGAAACTTGTTGGGTTGTGCTTATACAAACTAACACTTTACTACTATGTAACTCCGATAGATTCACAAATACTAAAAAAAGAAGTAGCTATAACACAACGCACAAAACTGCCGGTATGAAATTAGTCACGAAAGCGTCGCTATGGCGTAAAATAGGAAAGCGGGGGAGAAGAAGGAAGAATCGGGGAGCGTTATACCTGCGCAGCACATCATTCGCAGACAATTCAGAGCGGCAATTTCGTGCGTTGTAGTTTAAGAGAAGTTATCAAACTGGACGGTGGCCTTATTTATTGTACGGCGCGACTGCTTTTGCCTTCGCCGTCTTATCACTCTGTGACAACTGAGGTTGAGCGATTAAAGTAAGACAATAATTCTGGGGTTTGGCTGGCGTTGTAATTTTTCATTTCTTAAATATTGAAAAATACGGCATAGGACGGTCAAAATTCCACAAGATTGTGCCCGTTTACACATTCGCGGTTTTTCAGCGGCGCGGCTGATTTTTGAACAGGCGCGTCCCCGCCACTAATCGCGCCGCAATGGACGACTTTTTTCACACACGGGCGCGCCGGTGCGTTTGGTGACGGCGCCGCTGAAAAACACCAATGTGTACAGTACAACGCACGAAACTCTGCCGCTCTGAATTGCCTGCGAACGATGTAATGCGCAGGTTTAACGCTTCCTGACTCTTCCTTCTTCTTTCCCGCGTGCCAATTTTACGCCATTGCTACGTTTTCGTGACTAACTTTACAGCGGCATAGTTTCATTCCCTGTACTATAAACAAGCTATAAGTGAGAGTAAATAAAGACTTTTGGTATACTACTTGGCGGGCGTGGTCGTAGCTTAAGATTTTGGCGAGGATCACGGTCTCACAGTAATGAGCAAATTAGACTTCATTACCTACACAAGAATCAAGAACTAATTTCATTTTTTCAATTTTGGTGCACGTAGATAAAAATTGCCATTTTTAGCCAGAATGAAAAGTAGTGTACAAGAAAAAAATGTGATTCAATAAATAATATAGGTAATTTATTTAGGTAATAGCGTTACAGGTTTGAAAAATGAATCTGATCTAGAAATAACAAAATTAATGAAATGACAAATGCTTGAAATAGACAGACGTAAGAAATCGGCCTTAGTATCATCAATAAAAATAAATTAAAAACAAAAATGAAGAAATTGTTTTTTCACGAAGTATAGGCGACATTTCGAAATGCATTTTTTCAACTTCTTGTGAAAACTGAAATTGATACTTTAAAAAATGGACAAGTTACTGTTTTCAGTCTGATTTTCGAAAATTGAGAGAGAGAAAGATCTTGACGTTTCAGGATCCTAGGAATTTATTTTGACCATGTCCCGAGCGATGTCTGCACTACTCTGCGTCTGTAAGTAGTGTGTGCATAGCGTAGATACGTGTGTGTGTGTGCGTGTGTGTGTGTGTGTGTGTGTGTGTGTGTGTGTATAGTAAACCTTTCATAACACATGAACGGATTAACCATCGAAATAGAAAGGCATAGAACTACCTACATCAACAAAATAACAAACATTTTGGCTAGTAGACCTAATATACGATATTGGCTCCGCCGCCGTACCGATGTTCACCACGTGTCCTTATTCTTTCCCTTTCTGTCGTTAACGAGTGGCTTCATTCTCTCTTTCCGATTAAGAAATAACAGTGTCATTCAAAATTATATCTAAAAAGGATAATGATAAGGTCCTTTGTAAGAGATTTATTTGGTTTAAAAATACGCGGTGTATCCTCATTTACATTTGTGTGAGTTGCGTGCCACGAATGAACGTAAATTTATTCGACGCTATAATTCAATGCTTTTCTTTTTCGATGGGATTGATCGAACATACAAAAGAAGTTCGCTCAACTTAGACTTTCTGAAATATTTAACTGATTTCTCCTGGTAGATTTTGAGAAATTACAAAAATTTAATTTACAACAAATATGTTATTGAAATAACGATACCGATCGATATCAAAATTGAAGAGATTCTTACAAAGCAAATGTCATAAAAAAAGGTTGATTTTTTTCAAGAGAAATTTGTTGGAGAAAATCTTTCAATTAGGGTTTTTTTTACAATGTTTCTTAAACTAGTCAACCAATAAATTTCAAAATCTTACCAGCTCCTTCTCTTAAAAAGCAACGTTGATTGTTGCAAACTGCATGAAAATTTGTTTGTTCGTTCGAGAGATATCCTAAACGAAAAATTCTCAAAAGGTATTTTTTCAAAAGAACTTCTAAAATTCTTGTTGGATCGATGATTATTGATCAATTTTTTTGCTTAAAAAACTTCTTCAAATGCCACAAAGTAAATCAAAATCGTAAAACGTGTTCGATAGATTTGTAGTCAAAATAGTAGTAAAATAAAAAAAGTGTTTTTTTAAATAAATGTAGATGTTCAAACTCGAAGAACTGAAAACGTATTAAAAGTGTATTTTTGAGCTTGAAAATCACAAAAATCGATTTTCAAGCACTAATTCAATAATTTGCTGTTAGATATAATTTAAAAATATAATGTGGCAAAAAGGTTCAGGAATGGTTTAGAAGATGAACCGCTTTTCGAATTTTCGAGCTCAAAAGCTTATAGACGATAAGTCATTGAGCTTTGAGACAACTATATTTTTGGACTTGAGAAGCTCAGAAATATAACATTAAATATGATAGCGGAAAGTTTAAGGATGGCGTGCAGGATCAACGTATAACAGATTTTTTAATGTGAAATGAGCTTTAACAGCTTTGTCTCCCTGGTTTCAGTTAATGATCGACTTTTAAAATCAACGTTTTCTTCGCACATTTTTTATTTTTTTAATTTATTTATAATTAATACCTATTTCTGATTCTCTTTTTTAGTTACCTATGTGCATAAAATTTCTGTAAATTGTTGATCTTTAAGAAGATTGTCAATTTGAAGATTTAGAAATGAGGGTAATTTTGGATGAGGTCTCGACCCCCTCGGGCCGTCCTTGGCCAAATACGGATACGATCTATTCACTTCGTGCGAAGTATGCAAAGGGATAGCACGCGTTGTAAAAGAAACGAGAAAACTGTCAGGACAACTCTCAAGGACATTTCAAATCAAAAAATTAGAATTACATAACTGCCACGTAAACAGTGGTGTAGCTAGGGGAGGGTGGTGGGGGCGGCCCGCACCGGGTGCTACCCATTCAGGGGTGACACCCGAGTTCATCTGACCGCAAATTTTGGTTCAGAAAAAATGCACAACGAGATATAAAATATTGTTTATCATTAAAGTTTTTCTTCAAGTCAACAGTTTTGATTTTTAGGGTATCACTTCAAATCAGCCCCGGGTGACACTCAGGCTAGCTACGCCACTGCACGTAAACTTCGTGGATAAACAGTTTTTCATTATTCAAAATTATTCATTAATAATCATAATAAAGAACAACTACATAGATAATGTTTTTATTATTTTATGAATAACAAAAATATCGGTTATAGAATTGTTTATTGGATAAGTCCCAAGATATTACAGACGCTAAATGGCTCTAAGATTGTGCACATAGCGTATAAAATTGTGAGTTTAATTGTAGGCAAAATCGACTTTATGATTTTTTGTCTTTTTCTTGTACTTCAATTTTAAAATATCAATACACGTAATTGAATAACGAGTGTAAATAGTACATCAAAGTGACAGCGAAAAAGAGACGTTTTTTTTGTTTTTACATGTCCATTCAAAATCTATATATAAAATAAAATTGTAAGCAAGCCGTGTCTGTACATTAAATATTTTTTCAAAACAAAAAACAGTTTATACGCATTGTACTCATGTCACCGAAGCCAAAAAAGGAGTTTTTAATTTTTTTGTCTGTATAAATGTGCGTTTGCGTACATCATTCTCAGAAACGGCATAATCGATTTGAATGTGGTTTTTACTGATGCATCGTGGAAAGCTTCCCGTAATATTTAGTGTTTGTTAATTACAATTGGTCGGTAAAAAAAAATGTTAATATTCTATCTAATTAGTATATTATATCGATAAAAATGAGAACAGATATATGATTTTTTTATGTACAAATATAATTGATGTATTTATTGACAATCATTAATGTTTATCGACAAGTTTACATATATTTATTTT
>BGZK01003300.1:0-28042 GCA_005406025.1 Eumeta japonica
AAATAGTATGATTTCGCTCTGTAACCGTTTAGTCGTGCCTTGTTCGCATTTGCTTCAATGCACTGAAGCTATGAAATATTAGACATTCCTAAAAATAACATATTACAGATCTCGGAGTATGATAGGTCTTTATAAAAACTTTGTAACCGAGGGCTCAGACACTCGGGCCCCGATCGCAGACACTTGCGGCTGCATACAAAATAAACTGCATAGAGTTACAGTTTAATCTTAAGTCTCATGGAAAATAATTAGAATTACGATTTGTACGGTCGACCTTGACCGCTCGACTGACGCGGGTGTCGGCGAGGCAGCGAGGGCAGTGCGAAGGTATCGGGTCGCGGCAGGGCGTCCGTTTGCGATTGTCGTACGCGCAGAAATGCAAAATATATCACTCATGTTGATGTATGCATTGTCAGTATTTCCGATATTTGTAAATTATTGACAATGCTTTTAATAATCTATGAGAAGTCGAATTAAAAAGAAATTCCCAGTCGTAACGGAAAATCGATAATTCTTGGTTAGCTCTCGGGTTATTAAGAACATTCGATACGCTTTATATTTAACAGTTTTAATCTTTAGTCGACTTCGCTCTCCAATTCGCGTGCCGAGCGATATATATCAAAGTAGATTGTTAAGGAGTAAACTCCAAAAAGGAGTCGTGTCCAAGCAGTTCTAAAAGTCCTCGACGGTGTACGATAAGTTTATCGTTGCAGGCGGCGCAGTTCCCTCGCAATTGGTGGAGCTGCCGCGTGAAGTGTTGAACATACCCACGAGAAGTTCCGCCGCCACCGACGAGCTGGTCTTCATAGCTAAAGACCTGCCGGCCCTGGGCTTCAGGTCCTACTATGTGCAGAAACAGAAGACCAGGTCGAGAAGGAGTGTCGGGGATTCCGATAGCAGCAAGGCGGAGAAGAACTACTTCTACGAAAACCTGAACGACTACTGGAAGAATATAAAACACACCGATTACGTCAACTATAAGGGCGTCGAAACTCAACTCGATGTCGGCAACCCGAGAGACGACAGAATACCCATGAGACCGGTCAACTTGGAGCAGCGGAAGTACACGAGCGACGGCGACGTGGATGTGATGAGGGGAGACTTGGAGGACGCCGTCGGAGTGGAGCAGTTAGCGAAGCTGATGGAAGAGCAGCGCGTCAGACTGAAGCAGAAGAGAAGAGACGATTCCAGAAGCGTGAAATTCCCTTCGCTCTCCGACGACGAGATGAGGATGCTGTCCGACGACCCCGTGGTCTTGGAGAGATATCGTGACGATTATTTGGAAAATCCGGTAAGACGTCACTGCGGGTAATGTCGAATTAAAGAAAAAAAATGAACACGTGAGATCGCTTCGCGTGCCTGTCTGTCTGGTGTGACACTTTTGTTTTTCAAAGTGATTGGGACGGATTTTATTAAAGTTAGCGCTATGACAGTCCTGTGAACTTAACACTTCTTCAGTATGGCGGTTGCTTTGTTAAAATTTCAAAAACATTGAAAAAGATAAATACACTTTTGTATGGATGTAAAAATAATACCCTTTGAAATAAGGTGTTTTACTTTTCAATGTTTCTTCTTTTATTTTCGCTTTATTGTAAACAGGGTATACATACAAGCAACAAACTTGATTTATGATAGGGCAACGTTTATGATAGAACAAATAATGAAAACTGACACAGTATGAATATGGCTTCAACTTTGGTATCTTCTGATTGGTATAGTAAAAGGTAGAACGGAATTATCGATGCCCGAATGCGACTCGCGCTTGTCTGATTTTTCTGTTGGTTGCTGCCAATACTATGGCAAGCGGCCGCAGGTATGATGGCACCCTTACTGGCAAAATTATTAATACATTACGTGGTATACAAAACTGAAGACAGAAATGTAAAATGTGCAAACAGAAAACTAAACAAGGTTCTGTAAAAAATTAAAAAAGTTTCGATCATAACAGAAATTGATGAGAACGGTAACTCTCACATGAATGTTAAAATACGCTGAAGAGATTTAAGTATTTCAAAGCGCCTACATAAAATATTCATCCCTGATATTAATCAGTCCGTCAACAGGGAGATTAATCGTTTGGTCCCATAAAAATATATGAATAAATTTGTACATTGTTATAACCCTATTTATGAACATACGTAAATTTAATATACCGTAGTTGACCGATGCCTGTACTTGAATTTTATGGAAAAATTATGAAAAACTAATATGCGAAGTATTTAGGAGTGAAACAGAAACGACCAAAATATTTTCAATATTGTTGTCTGTCTGTCTGTGTATGTATTTATTCGATAATCACGCGAAAACTAGTATATGGTTTTGAATGCGGGGAAATGGAACTGAATAAAGCAAATAACTTTTAGAATTTAGCGTGGCTATGGTTTTAACTCACGTCATACTCTGCTATAATTACAACTGCAAATATTGAGACGAGAGTAGAATCGCGATGGAGATCATGGTGGATATAGCGCAATCAGTCGATGTGAATGGTGTAGAAATTTATTCTATGCCATGCGGGCGAAGCTGCGGGTGGAAGCGTACAATATACGTATGTGTACAAACAAAACGTATTAATTAATATATGGATATCGACAGCACGGAATCCTCGTTACACGAGATAAGATCGCACACCGCCTACTTTCATACTAATCTAGTACCTACACGTTTCAGAATTTCAAAATACGAATAGACAACGAAACCGGTAAGGTGACACACGTGATATGGAACGACGGTGCGCAGCCGCAGCTAAACATAAGCTTTATGTACTACCCGGGCTGCGTGGGCGACAACGAGAAGCCGGAGTTCAGGTCGTCCGGAGCCTACATATTCAGGCCGAACGCCACCGAGCCGACGGAGATAGACGACGACAAGTCGACTAGGATAGTGAAAGGGGAAGTCGCCGACGAGATGCAGTTCAGACTTGGCGCGTACGTGTCCGGCGTGGTCAGGGCGTACAAGGATGCGAGCATAAATTATGCAGAACTGGAATGGCTCGTCGGACCCATACCCGTAGAAGACGACGTCGGCAAGGAGATCATTGTCAGGTATTCTTCTGACCTCACCAACAACGGCGTGTTCTATAGCGACTCCAACGGAAGGCAGGTTTTGAAAAGGCGACTGAACCAAAGACCTCAGTACAACGTGACCCTAGAGGAGCCTGTAGCGGGGAATTACTATCCCATAACTAATAAGATCTACCTAGAGGACCCCGTGAAGAATGTCAGGATGTCGGTGGTGACGGACAGAGCGCAAGGTGGCGCTTCGTTGGCAGAAGGACAGTTGGAAGTGATGTTGCACAGAAGGCTACTGCACGACGACGCTTTCGGCGTAGGTGAAGCATTGAACGAAACGGTGAAAGATGGTGTGGGTCTGGTGGCCAGAGGCAAACATTTGCTTTTTATGCAGAAGGCCAACGACAAGAGCGTCTACATAGACGAGAAAACTAAAGTCATCGAAGCTCATTTGAGTCCGCAAGTGTTCATATCCGGTACGGACATAGACAAACAAAGATGGCTGGACTTCCAGAACGAGTACTCCGGTCTGGCGAAGACGCTGCCGAAAGGGATCCACCTGCTGACTCTGGAGCCGTGGAGGCCGGGCAAGTTTCTGCTGAGGCTCGAGAATTATCTGGAAAAATCGGACGGGCTCGAAACCGTACTGGTGGATCTGAACGGCCTGTTGAAGGATCTTAGGCTGAAGTCTCTAAAGGAGACCACGCTGGCGGCCAATCAGTGGTCGGAAGAAGACGTCAAATGGGCGTGGAACACGGAATCGGATTTCTCCAAGAACTTCAATGAGGAATACGGAAGCTTTTCCGGTCTCGGCAGGGCGGGTCCAATTTCCACTGTCAGAAACGTCGAAGATTTCAGAATAGAAATGCCCCCGAGAACTATACGGACATTCGTCGTGGACTATGAGTTCGTAGAAACAAGTAGGCGCATCTGACCTGTATTTAATTATTTGTAATAGACATCCTTTTGTTCAGTAAACAATTGTCTTTCATTTTGTCGCCGCCCGTTTCGCTATTTCCAAATTCAACATAATTGTTTAATTTTTATTAATTATTTTCGGTGACCACGTTGACAGACCTCTTTCTGCTCCAGTCACCAGATCTTACTTCAAACCACACCGCTCTCGGACGTCACTGTTCGTACGTCTGTCTTCCTTCATTTAATGCTTTTATTTAAATATTATGCAAAACTGTTCGGGGTTATAATTTCCGAAAAATTGGAATTACGCCCCAACACATATTTGTGGTCTCCGAGTCGAATTTTTTTGCATTTATTGTTTTTAGGGTTCCGTAGGCAAAATAGCAAAAAAGAACTTTTTTAGTTTCCACATATCGTCCGTCCGTTCGTTTGTCCGTAGGCCACAGGCATTTTACTCAAAAATTACAAAATGTACATAGATGAAATTTGGAGTATAGGTGTCTTGTACAAGTCGCTACATAGTTTGGTAGTTTAATAATAAAAAGAAATATTTCTAGAGGGGGCACTCCATTCATGTAAAAAAAAACATCAACTTGTGTATATATTTAGACAGTTCTTTTGAAAACACTTTAAGGTTTTCCTGCAATTTTTTTGACCAAGTGAATATTTTCAGAAATAATCGCTCCAAAAGTAACATTGTGACTCCTCTTTTATTTTTAAACTGTTTGTCCAAAAATATAAAAATTGTGACGGCAACGCTTAATAAAAACATTCAACAAAAGTTATTTTGATCATGATCGAAAATATCGTATCGAGTTATTGCCCAAACCCTGCATGCTCAACAAAAGGACGTACGTACCATGGAGAAAGGATCTTTTTGCTGGTGCACTTTTTCACATCGTATTTTCACATTTTGATACTGTGGTGTTTTGTGTATTAACGCACCTCAAATTTAACACACAATCATGTATTTAGGTGAATACATTATTTTTATAGTTATAGGCGTCTAAAGCTTACTCTGCGTGCGCGACTGCGAACTCTGAGCTTGTTATTATTTGCTGGAGCAGTTACGGTGCGGCCACTCACACCGCGCGGTTGTCGGTTACGAAATGAACCGTCCCATTTGCCGCCGGTGCCGGATTATAATTATTATTATCGCATAGAGGGGGTCATAAAAAAGGAGTTAAATTTTTAAACGTCAAAAGGTATTTTGAAAGCCTCCAAGACTCACTGTAGTGTGGCTGAGGTTTCGAGGAAACGGACCGGTCGTTCTCATTAGTCACCGACATCGACTACGCTGCATTATAATATCCGAAATTTGTGAGCTGAGCAGTCCGAAAATACCTCTAAGTAGTTCGTGCCTACAATAATCTTCCATAACTTGGTGAGAGTCGGCTAGTTTCCTATTTTCATTCAATCGACGCGCACAAGACGATAGACGATACGGTCGGTTCGGTCGTGATCCGATACAAAACACGTATAAGGGACGTGACAATGCAAAACAATTGTTTGACAATTTAAACTTTCGGACTTCATCTCCGAAGAAAGGCCATAGACACGCCATGACATTTCTTTCAGCCACGAGCGCGTACTTTACAATAATTATAACAGATTTCTCCGTCGCGAGTGAGTGACGATGATTAATCTCATACGATTACGCAAAAACAAAGCTGAAGCTATTGCTATCATTCAAACGACAGTTTAGTGAAATGCAGTCCCGATCCCGCTCCGATCGGTCGATCTCGATAACGATAGCGGTGGCGATGACGACGACGATCGTAATAACATCAATGATAATACAATGGAACCACTAATACGAGCTCGAGAGAGTAATCGCTGTATGTCCAGGCTCTGATATAACAAAGGGTTAATGTTGTGTATCGACTGTAATTTAACACCGTCTAATTAGTGGACGTCGATACTGAAAACCCGTAGTTTTCAAGGCAGACGCAATGTTCATATTTGTTGAACATATCCCATTTCAAAATCAGGAGAAGGTTTACCAGTCAAAAATAAATTAAACTTTGTCACCATTTCTTAATACAGATGACGTAATACCAAATATCACAACGTAGGTGTAAGACCTGATAATGCTGATTGCCGACGTACAACGTCCGATTTCATTTTGCAGAAAACATCGCGAAACAAAGGTCATTTTTCAATTGCAACGTAATAAATGATTGCATGCTTGACCGAAATTTATTTCGGTAGACATTAAACTAAATTATTAGCCGTTAGGTGGCAGAAACCCATCAAAAAAGTAATTTAAAGCTCAAGTAATGCAACCTATAAGATTTACATTGCGGATTTGGCTAGGCCGGAAAATGCTGATAGCTGACGGAAAGAATAGAGGATTTCGTCTTTTAAAATCATATATTTGCCATCTTGATCTGATCACAGAACTTACGAAACAAGCGCATATAGCCGTATCAAATAGATTCGTAGCACGCAGAAGAGGAAGTCTAAAAACATTTATTCCGATAATGAAATAAAGTCGTTAGGTACGTTTATTTAACTATACTGGTATCTTAAAAATTGCTTGTTCATTTCCGATATTTCTCAAGAGGGCATCGAATTTGTGTTTGTAAAGGCATATTCACCTCATCTCATCGCCCTCAACGAAGCAGCTGTTCGTTCCACTAAGCATCGTCTAAGACGTATATTAAATTTAACTTATTTTACATTTGAAGACATGACTGTCTTTTTGGGTCAATAAATAGAAGTTGTCTTCTGTTCTCGCTTTCTGTATCAACCATCGTCCGATCCTCGTGATCTCACCACCCTTCCCCCATTTCCTAATAGGATGACCACTTTTTTCAAATCCGCAAGAGTAGGGCGCTTACAGGGATATGAAAGAATCTAGGACATCAAAACATTATATCTGGAATCGTTTCAGAACCGAATATGTCAAAACGACATAAATAGAACAAGTTGAATGGTCACCTTCAAGTCGGCACTTTGGTTGCCGTCAAGGACAAATCCTTGCCGCCTCTAATAGTATATGTATTACATTGTATATTAAATATTATGTGATATATAACGCCAGCGACTGGCCTGTATCATTCACGCGTAACGTAACGCGTCACGAAACGAGCATTACAACAGTCAGGACGGCGAAACGACGCAAACCGAGCCGGTCGCGTCGGCTGGTGCGTCTTTGCACGAACCTCTTTGACTGTCAATTTACCAGTCTATTGCCCACCTTAGTCGAGCGAACAATGTTGTCGCAAGCGTTTTTAAACTTTATTTGCGATTTCTCCACTATCGGTATGAAATTCCCCGATTCGGGGGGTATGTTGAACACATCTCCGTACTTGACGGCCGCGAGCGGCATCGACGCGATCGCACTAAAATCGCCTTAACGTTAATCGCATCATTTTTTATTACGTTAATATAAAATTAGCTAATATTTAGGGCACTCGTGGCATTTGTGACCCTTTACTATGTTATTTCATATGAATGATGAGCCTGTAAAGTAGCCTAAGGAATATTGAAGCTACAGAGCGTAGTAGAACAAATTTCAGCTCCACTTAATTATTTAATATTTTTTCGTTTAAGGTGCCTTGAATCACGAACGTTTTGAAACGAGTATGCTAGGCAACGGGTAGTTTAGACGACTAGTCCAGGTTGATCTGCCGCATCTTTATTGGCATTAGTTTATCTTTGTAGATGTTACCGGCCAAACCCGATTTCAGGACAAACTAGTATATCCTGATATAAATACGCACACTCAAGGATAAACTAGTACGGCCTAGTCTAAACATTATAGTATATCTAAAAAGTCAAAATAAGTAGATAAACTGAATAAAATACTCCGTAATTGGAAAAATAATCATTTTTTATTAAAACGACAATGATTCGTTGTTAAAAGTTATGGATAATTGGTAATACAAACAATCATACTATAACAAATAATAAGTGTTTTTTAATAGAAGCGATAATCATATCTGAATATTAAAATTGTTATTTATTTTTACATGGTGTGCTTTGGTGGCACTTAGAATTGCAGAGCATCATTGCCTACTTGCACTGGCATCTGTTTGTGGAACAGTTTATGGTGCAGCTGCATCTCACAAAACCTTGGCCTGGTCCAAATGAATGTTGAAAAAAAAAAATAAAAACCTATTAGCTACTTTAGAATATGATTAATGCTCTAAAAAGATAGATAAGTAATTAAGTAAGAAAAATTGAAACCTGCAACTTTGTAAAAACCTTCGTCGTTTTTCTGAAGAATAACTCCCAATGATGTTTCTGAGATCACCTTTGCCTTTGTCAACATCTGGAATTGGTATAGTCACATTATCTCCAATGTTGGCAGGTGGATGAGACTTGTCAGAAGAAGCTTTCATTCTCTTAGTCTGTTTCACAAGATTTTCTGCTGCTTTACGAATGTCATTTTCAGATGAAGAAACTTTTTCTTGGTTACTAACTTCGTAACGTTATCATCACTGTCTTCAGTCCGGTTATCATTGCGATCGTCTTCTATTACCTTCCTTAAATCATCTTCATCCTGAATATCATTTATGATTTCTTGCGGCAAAGAGGAAGTCAAAAGTCCTACTCTGGGTTCTATTCCAAATATTGCTTTGTATGGCGATTGTTTTATCCCTGAATGGTAGGAACGGTTTTTCATGAATTGAAGATATCTCATGCCTTCTGACCATTTCGTTGTAACGTTGTCCTTCATCTAAGAACCTATAATTTTCTCGACATCTTGATTGGCCCTGGCTTTGACTGCGCCTGGGTTTTCTGTGCATAATTTTCAGTTCTGGCCATAGACTAGAAAACTCACTTATAACATTATTCACAAATTCCCTGCCGTTGTAAGATTGGAGAATGCACGGCGCTCCTATAGTTAGAAATATATTATTGAAATGGTAAGCCACCTCTGTCGCTCTCTTAGATTGTAAAGCGCGTAGCAGAACAAATTTTCTTAGGTGAACTTGGTTAAATTTAAAATTTCCATCTGGTTGTATCTGAAAATCGATCAAATCTACTTGGCACCTACTATTAATTTTCGAATGAAGAATGGACTTGGAGACTAATCCTCTTTTCTTCTTTATTTTCTTTTACAAAATTTAGATAAATACAAGCTTATCATGTATTCAGAAATGAATGTTTGTATATTGTTTTTTGCAGCCATTCATTTCTACAGAGCAACAGTTAAAGTTGTTCCTTAGAAATTATTATGGGGTAGAAAAAAAAAAAACCTTTATTTTAAAAGGTTACGATATAGAACAGTTCCAAGGACAGACTCTATCAGTGAGAAAACTAATTTAGGATTTTAAATTCCATAAACTAATTATACAACTTATGTTTACATAATTTCAGTATTCTCTCATAAATATAATCCCAATAACGTACAATAGTTTTGAGAGGCACGTCATCCACCATAATGTTTAACTATATATATTGAATATCTACGGTCTCTCCAATAATTTTATCATGTAAAAAATGGTGCCTTACTATATGTGATTATGTTTCATAGAATTACACCTGAAAGTTTGGTAGAATTTGATTATTCTTACCAAAATTTTATGCTTCATTTGCGGCCAAAAACTTTATTAATATTGTCATTAATGTTCTTGTACACTTTATGATAAAAACGTGGTGTCTGCTTCTGTCGTAAACAAAATGATAGTAGGTTGGCGTCCACAGTTAAAGCTGATTGGTTTTCTCCGGAATAAGAATATGATAGACGAGCAAGAATGTCGGTCCTTTTTTGATATTACCCAGGCAACATCACAATAGCCACGAGTAATTTTTTTCTCCGTCTTTTATCTGAAACTCCATCTATAATTATAAGTGCTTTTTAGGTAACGCATGATGCCTGTCAGAGTAATCCGTTGTGAGAATTCAGGTTTGTTAATGTGTTTCTTTAACATATTGTCAATAAAACTCGTATATGGTCTGGTAACTTATGGAATATATAACAAATACCCAATAATTTCTTGATAAGGAATATCATATACGATTTATGTTTCCTTAGTAGTTCCTTGAAACGTTAATAGATACTATATTGGAGTTTTGATAGTTTTGCAGTCAGAATTCTACATTCATTTAGAACTAGTTTTATGAACTTCCTTTGTTGTAAGTATTTATTCCCTTTCCCTTTCTGTATGTATATCAATACAATAGCTTTTGTCTCTAAGATTCTTAATTTTAAATTGTTTTTGTAGCTCTTCTTAAAAACAGTTTTTTGATTTACTGTTGTTGTTAATAGGACTAGTTCATCTGCACATAATATATAGCCAGAAAAGTACATGACGTTTTTGTTCATATCTTACGATAAGTATAAGGATCTAATTCAGTTTGTAATAAACCTATTCCTTTCAGTGTAAAATTAAGCTTTTTGTTCCACTGTCTGCTGGTCTGCTCCAGTCCATATATAGGTTTTCTTATTCAACATATTGAAATTGCCATAATATATTATTATGGCAATTTCTTCTATGTCCTTTGAAATATGTAATTCATTCCAAGTCTTTGTAAAATGCTTTCATTCATTAATCTTAACAAATTAATTAATACCTATACTTCACTATTTCTCCCCTTAACTCCTTTTTGTCGTAAAATCCATTTGCTTGATATAAGATGTTTATTGACCGAAAAAGTAATAAGTTACTATGTATTTTTTTCCAATAAGGACTTATACAGCTCATCCATTGCTTTTTCTAACGTTTGGCGCTTCTTTAACATCCAGTGCATCGTAAATCTGTGGAATAATAAAATTATTGCCTTGCACATTATCGCCACATTCTTCTATGCCTTGTACTATCTGTTTTGTTTTCACAAGAATCAGTATACGCATTACCAGTAATAGTGTTGAGTTTGTACATTTTGTTATTTAATCCTGCAGTTGCTGTA
Source organism: Eumeta japonica (assembly GCA_005406025.1). Classification (NCBI taxonomy): domain Eukaryota; kingdom Metazoa; phylum Arthropoda; class Insecta; order Lepidoptera; family Psychidae; genus Eumeta; species Eumeta japonica. The sequence continues at coordinate 10,794 of BGZK01003300.1, forward strand.
AGAATATTGTTGGCATTATTACATGTGGTAGCGTACATTCCACTTTACAGCCACTTTTTGGTAACTGGTTGACTGACAACAGTTTTGTATTCATTTCAGGAATGAATAAATCATTTCTCACCTGCGTTGCACGCTAGTCTTAAAAAAAATGGCGTGAATATTTAATTAACCTACATTTTGTACGAAAACAATATCATTATTTGCCATTATTATTTTCCGAATAGAAGGTGGTTGTAGATCATACATCCAGTATGAACGTCTTGAGTGTCAGTCTCTATGAATGTCATGAGCATCGTGACACCTGGGTCAATGTACCGATCGTTTTTATTTACTGAACTGCAAGTTGAAAAAATTGTTGAAAAATGCTTACTTTTTTTTTCCACTGCATATTGATTTTTGAAATGTCCATATTTGTAGTAGCTGTAAAAGCGAGGGACTTTCCCTGTCATTTTCGTTGTATACATTTAATTTATGTTCAGCTTTGTAAAAAATGCGGATGACCCAGGTACTTTCAGTTATTGTAAAAGCCTTATTTTTATAAAGTCTGATGAAATTTTTTTCCGGCACTTTCCAGATCCATAATAATAGATTTATAATTTATTGTCTGGGGGGCCTGCTAGCGTGATAGTTCTCAGCCATTCGTCACCAACTTCCAAATCGATATTTCGTAGTTTATATGTAATACTCATTATTTTATCAACATAATCTTCCACGATAGGGCAGTCATCTAGTGACGTGTAGTTCAAATCTCTTAATAAGCTAACTTTCATTGAAAGCTCAGAGTCTTCGAAAGTATTTTGAAGGTTCGATCACGGTTTTTAGATGATTTTTATTTTCAATATGTGTTTACTTCATTGGTTCTACAAACAGAATGATTCTTGACTTTACAGTTATGTCTTTCTTGGTTATTAAGACACGGATAAAAATAGCCCTATAAGTCTTCTACTCCATATACGACTTGACTGCAGACTTCCACGTCAAATCTTGGCTAGTCAATGTCGTATGTTACTCCAATTTGTAGATTGAACACAGTCTTGTAGCCTTTGCCACATTTAAATACGAAATTAAATTCTGTTCTGTTGTAGGTATCATAGTTATGGGCCCAGTCCGTAGAAATTATTCTCAGGTAGAAAAAAAGTTTAAAAACTCGTGAAATGCTTTGATACAGAACAGTGCTACAGACACACCCTAAAAGTACGAAAACTAACTTAGACATTTATTGTCCACAATCCAATTGCACAGAATATGCTTACATACTTTTAATATGCCATGATGCAGATATTTGTTCTATTTATTAACTAAACTTAATAACGAAAATCATTTTTCTTTCTCAAATTTTGGGCTTCATAAATTATTATCATCAGTGAGGTTTTCAAAACATCGCTGTCTTATCTGCCATAATATAATATGATATTTGGTCAACTTTTGTAGTAAGTATCACGATTATTGATTACAAAACCTATACAAGGTTACGCTTAATTATGGTCGTTTCTCAGTTGTGACAATAGAATGCATTTGTTGTTTTTGCGTGCTAAATATAATATACTAACTATTTTGGTCAAGACTTTTCATGCAACTAGCACACAGCGTAGTTGTAGTCTTACCTGATGATCATACAGTGATAGCTTATACATTCGGTTACATCTTTGAACACTTGTTGATTTTCTTCGTCGTCGAACATCTCGACTGCAACTGGCATATCGTATACTTCAATGAAAGTCTTATTCTTGGGCCGCGGGATGCTCGTCAGGCTGTGCTTCAGTATGTAAAGGTGTCCGACGATTTGAAACACGGCCAGGGAGAGATAGAGGTCTAAAATGCAATGGAATGATGCTACTGCATATGTGAGATACATATCAATGATGGTATGAGGAATAAACATCTTTATTGTATCAAAATTTGGAAAAGCATAATTAACACTAAAAGCAAGGGTGGAATTTGCGATCATGTTGTTGGAGAAGGCGCCTATTTGGTAATTGTGGTAGGCGGTTGGAATGCTGTAAACTATCCATGCGACATAGTTCATTGTCAACATGCCGATTGTGAAGTAATACGAAATCTTGTCGACCAAATTATTTACCTGGAAAACAAAATTTATAACCATGAATACTGAACATTATTTGTCTTTTCATCGGTAAAGAGAATGCGGGTCAAGAGTGCGCGAACGTCTAGCACCTTCAGTGTTCTTTCTATTTTATTTCGAATTTTATAATGGGGCTGACTTATTATTTGAAAAAATATGAAAAAAAAAATATTCTAGTTATATAATACTAATATAGGACATATAGTGATATAAATTGCAGTTTTTTATAAGGAGTGTCTTTAACGTTTTTGATTTCACAGCGTCCTAGATGAAATCATAAGTACTTTATTTTATTTTAAATTTTGTTTCCTAAAACACCAAAGAAAAGTACCTGATGTAAATGATGTTCAGAAACATGTAAAGAACAAAATAAATAAGAATGACTGCGTTTGTACTAAAATATTTGTGATAACAACTAAGTAGCGGAAATCCAGATAAGCAAACTTTTCTTTCCAGGAATTACTTTACTTATAGTGTTTCGATTCAGACAGTCGATTTACTAATTATCTATCTTATTGAGAAAACTCTGTTTATAACAACGGTTATCCCAAACGCTTTTCTAATCAGTAAAGGACTTTCAGATTAGATCAGATCTTATCAGAATTTTAATTTTAAAATTATTTTGGAATTGATTAAATTATGACAAATCAATCTAGTAATATTATTGATGTGCAACGGATATAATTTGATGATGAGTCTGTGATATACGCTCCATTTAGTTCTAAAATTTACTTCTCAGAGGCCTCCGTCTATGACAGGAAATGTGCTTTGAAAATACTTATGGGCCAATTCAAAGGGGCGCTGTTGTCGGATTTAATAATAAGAAGTGCCCTTCTCTATCGATCGAACATTGTATGTTAATGTTCGATCGATACAGAAGGTATGTTTTTCATCTGTTTTCTGATAGTGATAAGCACAGCCTCGGTCTTGTGCCAGTTCCAGTCTTACCTTATTCATTCGTTCGTTAATTCTATCGCGAGATTCATCTCATCGAGATACTTCGCGACAATCACTATGACCATATAATCTGCATGTGCCACGAGTTTAACATTTCTAGGTAATATTAGTTTCAGGAGACAATTGTACATGATATTTTACAAGAGTGGGCCTAAGACTGAGCCCTGAAGTACTCATCCAGTTATTGCGTATTTTTTCGGACCACTTGCATTTAAGGAGACTGTGAGAAACTCCTGAATACTATACGAACCTCTCAGAGTATTTCAGAGTTTGTAAAGTAGTTTGTAACGATCTTTTTGCAAGTACCTTGGTACGTTATTTTTTTTTTAAGAGCCCACATAATTCAATCCCGATTGGCGGAATCAAAGGCGTTTTTGATGTTCAATATGGCACCCACTTCTTCGTACCTCACTTCCATCTATTCCCTGTGATTACATCCTAGGCTATGTTAACAATAAGACTGACCACGTTTAGGGTTGTCGCGTTTTTAAAAAACCATACTGGCTCTTGGCCAGCAGCGGTTAAACTACTGCTTCAATCTGTTGATAGTTATTCGTTCTAGTATCTTGCTCGCTGTATCCAGAATGAAGTGCAGGTGATAAGATGTTGGGTCACCTGGTGGTATTTTTAACCAGTCTCTGTTGCTGCCACTTCCGAGAGAAAATACCTTTTTTTTAAGGCATGTAGATGTCTAAGAACAATGCTGGTGGTGCTTGATGGCTACTTTTAAGGAAACGTTTGGGGTTGCGTTAAATCCTGGAGCTTTCTTATTCTCTACAAGGTAATACGCCTTCATCAGTTCATTTTCCATAGTAGACTGAAGAAATTCTGTCTATTAGTGAAGGCGAACTGATCTAACTTGTTCTGTTCTAACAGGTAATTAAAATTCTCTTTGTTGAGGAAACACCGCGGTAACGATTTTCTATAGGAGATGTGGGTCTGTAAATGACAGTATTTGCCGACTTTTCATGTAAGTCATAGCCATCTTTTATGGTCTGCCTCACGGGTTCTTTTGCACCTCTTTGATAAGCTCCTCCCAACATCGTTTTTTACTGTCTTTTTGTACTCTGCTATCAGGTCTGTAGAGATTTATGATCTCCATCCAGGATGAAATACTCCCATTTTCCTACGTTTTCCAATGTTCCTTACGAAGGACACTCATATAGTTGTTCTACCAATGCTCCAATGGGAGTTGATTCATTCCACATTTTCACGATATGATCGTGTTGAAAGCCTCAACGATTTCCGTCATTAGGTCCTCGATCATTTTCTCAGCATTTCCAACAATTGTTGTGTCGCTATCAATAGCTATTGCAAAGGCACCTGGATCAAATAATTTTACCTTCCAACCAATCGTATTAGTTGGTCTATTTGCCTATAAGGGTTCTGGTCAGAAGATATTTCTCTGAGTATCGCGCTACGGTCGCTAGCTGTGTAAGTGTCCATCACTTCATAGAAGTAGTTTCTCTTAGTAAAGCTGTTATTAATAAATGTGAGATGCACAATGGATCGTATCTCTCCTCTAGTGAACGTTGGTGTATCGCCACTGTTCAGCAAAACCATATCCAGTGTCACTATAGACTCCAGTAGTACTCTTTCCAATGCATTAGTCACCCCGCTGCCCCAATTTAATTTCCAGGAGTTAGTCACCGGTTGACTCCACGGGAAAATGTTGCTCAGTATCCTCATTCAGTTGATCCAGAAAATCCGCTAATTCATCCCTTGAGAACTTGTAGGAGCTTATTCTATTTGCTCATGCTGCTACAAAGTTTCTCTGTAGTTAACTGCATTTTGGAAAAGAGACTTGCCGCAAGACTAAATGACGGCTTTCGTGGTGCTGTCTGTTTCAAAGGGTTGGGTACTTTGGTATCTATATAGCTCTGCTATTGATACTAGATCTAGCTCTAGTTCATTATTCTGCGCTGTGTTGTACTAGATACTCTGTGCTGCGCTGTTTAGTATATAGAGCAAATCGAGCTGCATTTTTACAATCAGCGACATTGTGGCCTTATCTTCGACATTTAGTGTAGAGCTGAGACCGGTATACTTCACTTTTACATTGAAAGACCTCATAGCCAACATTTGTAACATTGAGTTGGTCACTTCGCTACTTTTATTGCGATCGACGCGGTCAATACTGATCTCACCGTGTTCTCCGAGTACCATGAGCGTTATTGGTGCGCACTAATGTTACTTGAGGACTCACAGGCTATTGACTATCAGGGTAAGTTTCACTATAAATACATAGAGTCGCAGCAGTGTTACCTCTAAAAACCCAGAACAATAAATAATGTTTGTATATTCGATAGCAGTGGAAGAGGTTGTTTTAAACAGTTCACTATTAATCACACACAATCTTAGTTTCAAAAACGTCAATATCGTAATCGTAACACTTATCACGGAAGCGTGACCTAACACTAATACTATACTATAACTACAAAAAATGTCTTTATAATAAAAAATTAAAAAAATCAGTGAATAAGCAAAATACTGTGCGAAGCAGGTCACTGGCTGGCCGTGGGTGGGCGTACACGGTTGACCACCTGCTCCCCCCTTCGGCGCAGTACTTACGCGTTAGCAGTTCTTAAGGTTGTCAGTATGACCTTTGTACGTGGATGTACTAAGCTAATTTTCTCAGTAACGGCTACTTCAATAGCGGTGGTGTCTTTGGAAAAATTGTTCTATAAATGAGAGAGATTATTAAGAAAGCATGGTTTTTCTGTATGAATTGCTTAAAGAAAACGCACAGCGCTTCCAACAGTGAGTCAGCTTACAAAAAGAGACGAGTTAATGTTTCGTAAATTGAATTCCGGACGATGTCCGGCCCGTACACGCTCCGATACGAAAGTGTAGCTAGATATACAGTATTTCACATTTCATGTGAATTAACCTCAGTAATAATTCATTTAGGATCGGACAGGATCACAAGAGTAGTCGAAGGTTCATCGGCTTGGAATTTAATAAGCCTTATTCGTGTTGTGGCTTTAAATACAGGTTACTTTAAAAGTTATTCCACCAAGTGGTCATTTCCTTCTGCTATCGAAATTACGCTTTTAGAGTCCTTTTCTCTATGCAATGCGGTTGACTAATGACAAGGGAAGCTAGATTTTAGGGGGCCCCGCCGGACGTTCAAGGCGCCCCTTTGTGTCTGGCGCTCCCACGCGGTTGCCCAATGGCGCCCAGTCCTAATGCAGCTTATTTATTTTTAATATATTTTTACATCTATAGACTCGTAGTCCATCCTTTTTTTTCATTGAAGACTTGAATTATTGTTTATAAATTGCTGCTCAACAGTTAATATTTGCAGTATTCGCTCAGCACCACTTATTTACAATATATATACTTTCACTTCCCTATTAAATCTACTTACTTATCTTTTTTTTTTCGAGTCCGATCTTGATCTAGTTTCGCAGCACCTGTTCACAGGGTTGACGTTGAGGCAGCCATCGCCCAACTTTACCATATTTGAGGGAGTTGAGTGATCCGGTTTCCCCGCCACCACGAGCCAGATCATTAAGTTTTCGACCGGATTTTTTTTCTTTTACCAGAAGTCTTAATTACTACTTACTTGCTACATTACATATTCATTATTTACACACATCACTAACACTTTTTAGATATTTTTCAGACATACATTACATTTAGATATACATTGCAGCGTAAGACAGAAGGATACAATATCTGTTTTTCTGTGGGGTGGCATCAGAAGTCCGCATCGTCTGTTTACTGTTTCCAGTTTTCTGCGAGGAAGTACATGACACTCTTGTCTTTATTTCGAATGGCTATTTTGCATTATTGTCTTTTATTTTGTTTTCGTTCTCAGCTACGGCCTTTTTCATGAATCTGCCGATTGCGTCTTCACCGTTGTCTGTGTAATACACACAACTGACGGTGTGGCGCGTTATTGCTACCATGGCGTGTGATACAATATCGTGTGTTTTATGTTTCTCCGTGATTCGCACGATGACAGTTCCTTCGGACGTCAGGCCCTGTGCCTCGTGGATGGTCAAGACACATGTCCCTTCTCCCTTTTCGTATCCCTGGGATACAAGGGATTCTTTCTCTACCTGTGTATATGTTAGGAAGTGTGTTTGGGAGATCTTTCGGGACGTTCGCGTCACTATATCTCTCCATTCGCAATGACCGGGGCCCCAAGTCAAAGATGAGTATATGCCACTATATACATCGTTAAGGACATATGCTACATCCATCGGGTTCTAGTAGGCGCAGAGCAGTTCCTTTGTGACCATTGCCACCAGGTTTGGTCAAATGTACTGCATTTCGAAGAGGTTCAGCCTGTCGATGAAGGCGAGTTGGTTAACATCACCTATCAGAAGGACCTCTTTTGCAGCCGCAATCCATGTCGCTATAACAATGGATCCAAAATAGCTCATGAGGGCCTCATCTACGATCAGTCGATCGCAGCTCTTCGGTCCCTGGAAGCCATTCACTAAGACCGACGCCATCATTTTCACTTTGCTGTTTGCGTCGGCTCCCAGTCGGCTAGGAGGCTTCTCTTTGTGGTCTCTTGCTGCTTCTAGTGTTGTGGTGATAACAACGTCCCTCCCTAATTCATAGTGCTTCACGACCCATGTTGTTTTACGGCAGTCTGGGACTCCATTGACCAATGTTATATCGGGCATCTTCCAGTCTTGTCGGGCATCGTTGTAAGCTTTACGTTTTGTGACGGATTTTACCATCTCCAAGATTCGCTCCTCCAGCGCAATCCTTGTGTATCGGGCAGTGACCACTATAGAGTCATACGAGGGGGTGATATGTTTTGGCCTTTCTGTACGGTCCATCTGTTTCTTATCAAGGGCCACCAAACCATTTGCCGCATTGTAGGCCGCCATATATATAATACTCATTTTTCCTCTCAGGATTGTTTAAGAGTCGTTGTCATATATGGCGGCCTCCGCGTTGTCAAGCGCAGCCGTCAACTGTGCCTCAGATTTGTCTCAGTACAATCTTAATATCCTCTCGCACATGGCTTTGTAAACTTTCAAGGTAGTTTCATTTCTACTGCTAAACAACAGATTGCTGAATTGAAAAATTTAAATGTCGAGAAAAAAAAATTCGAGTCATGGGACATGATATTAACTTGTATTCTTTCTAAAAAACTACATTCTGTCAGAGTTCAAGAATTTCAAATACAAAAAAAAATCAAACGATGTACCAAATATCAATGATTTTTTAAATTCTTGAAATGAAAGGCTGTGGCTTTAAAAAAATCATCTCTGATTTAAGAAATAATTAAAAAAAAAGGCCAATGTTACTACTGTTGCACGTGTATATGATGAGGTTTACTCATCATATACACATCCAAAATTTAAATTGGCGATTGCTTCACAGCGACATGATTTCGTTTATTGAAAATAAACTGTGTAAAATATATCTTAACCCCTCATTCTGGAATATGTAATTATAAAATAAGATGTGACAAAGAAATCTCAATTTCGACTGGTGAATCATTACAAGTGGCAACCGCTTCCGAAGTTACAGATTCTTTATGCCCATGAATATTTGTCTTATAAATATTTGGAAATTGTATATATGCCCTTTTTTACTGAGCGATTCTTTAATATAGCTATTAAATATATATTAGAGTAAATATTGTATATCCAGTGACCCTATTGAACGTGCGCATACGTGTGTAGATCTGAGAGTCCTTATAAAATCAAAAACTGAGCTAGCCATCAAGTTATTTTTACTATTATTGTTTTTTCAAAATAGTGTCTGCATCGCTGCATTCAATGGAACCACTGAGAGAAATACTTTGCGTGCTCACACTCAGAAGTCGCTACAATGGCTTTGTCACATGCAACCACTGTTTCCTCGGTGTCCGTAAACCACTTTCGTCGAAGTTTTTTCCTTTATTTTAAGAAAGAAATAAAAATAGCACGGTGCAAGGTTGGGACTGTAAGGCGGGTGAGCAAATATTTCTATACCTAATATCGTCAAATATTTTGTTGTTTGTCTTTCGGTATGTGGCGAGGCGTTGGAATTCTGAAGGAGAATCCTAATACGAGGTTGTTTTTCCCAAATATTTTCTAAGGCAAGATGCAAACAAGTTAGTATTCCAGTCTGCAGTGACTGTTTTTTTTATCTTCTAAAACAATTGTTGTATAATGACTTGTCATTCCGAAGAAAGAGGACACCATCTTTTTTTCCTACGCTTCGACCTCTTTTTATTTTAGTAGACAACTTCTCGAGAGGAAACACTCATTGCACCAGTTGTCTCTCGGTTTCGGGATTAGTAAACAACAGTAAACTCAGTTTTCGTTACCTGTATCAATGTCGATTAAAGCATTTGAGTCACTACCCGTAATTCTTTATGTCATTTTGTGACACTAGTTAACACAACAGAGTATTTGAGCTTCTGTCAAATGAAGAGGTATTCACCAAGAAGAAAGCTTTCTGACCGTTAAATGTTCATGAAAGATTTTGTATACTGATGCTTTATCTTGTCTAAAGCTGGCAGGTCACTATTTTGTTAGTTTTCATCATGAGTCGCACAGTACCGATATTGTCTTCGGTCATCGCGTACAGAAGTATATATCACAAGTAGATTGTCAGTCAGATTAGAGTCACTATATTTGAACTTGTTAAATCAATTTCGAACTGTGAAAAGGGATGGAGCTTCATCATGACAGGCCAATTAAAATCTATTATAACTTTTTTGTTGGCTTAAATGGCAACGAAAGTCATAGAAATTCATTGATAAAAATGACAGATGAATGCATATACATAATAAGGTTTGTAAAAAGTTATGCTATTAAAACTCATAGACATTTTATTATTTTATAATTGTAATTTGGCTATTTTAAAAATTTTAAGTGTACTTATAGAGTCCCATAAATAAATTTGTTACTTTATTTTGTCGACTACATGTGAACACAATTTATTTTTATTTTTGGTACTGAGTTTATGTCGACTACTGTTTTTTTTTTCTAGTTTCTTTTACATATAAATTATTTTATTATATGAACTGGGATACAAAAGTTAAGATTTCGATGTGTTTCATATTAGTATTAAGAGATGCACAAGGTCTAAGCTTGTAAACAGTGGAAAAAGATCGCTTCAGTACCACGAGAAAATTCTATGAATATCTGCGGCATATCCCAAGAGCAAAATGCCATACTACATCAGACTATTGAAACAGCCAAAATATATTCATCTAGAAGTTTTGATGTCTGATAAATTTCGCATTTGACTATATAGGCGGCGGAGCCTTTTCGCTAACTTACTGATATGAAGACCCAATTGAAGCATGTTATTTGAAGTAAATCCCAGGAATACGGTAGTGTATTTATTGAGTTATATAGGTAGCACGTTAGGCGTACGGCATCCGTGCTGAGTAGCGTGAACGTTGGTTCGATGGATGAATTCAAATTAAAAGAAAGTTCATCGATTCGTTAAAACAAAAAGAAGAGAGGAGAGATGATCTGTGGTGCCAAGAGTAATAAAAACGAGAGAATTGAACGTTGTTAATATCAGAGTGAACTTCAACAAACTACTTGATCAAATATCCGATAACTGATCGAATAAACTCAGCTCTGTCGCTGCTGCTGTTTAATTCAAGATCCCGAGTACCGAAAACCGAACAGCGATCAATTACAATTCACATTTTATTTTCATTTCATTAATGAGTAGGTTATTTACTGTAAACCATTTCTCTACCTTAGAGATAGCGTTGCACACACATCTTATGTGGGCTATTGTCTTTTAACTTTGAATAATAAATAAGCGTCGTCTGTAAACAGTACTATCTTATGAACATCGTTTACAAAGTTAAGTGTGTAATTTATATAGACTAAAAAGAGAAAGGGATCAAGAATTGATCCCTGTGGTATACCTATGTGGACCCACAGATCCAGATGATGTTAAGGCATTGACATCGACCCTTTGATCTCTGTTCCTCAAATACGATTACAAAAAAGCTAGTGCCCTAGTTACTTCAGAGTGACGTATTTTTATTATTAGATCGCGAAATATGCAAATTGCATTTCGCGAATTCTTCGAGACACTAGAAATATATTGCACAAGTTCTACGCCAGCATCGATTGTTGAGTGACCCCCATTGAGATCAAACTGTTTATTAGACATTATTTCATTACTATAAAAATATACTAACAACGGATTTGTGCATTACTTTTTAAAAAAAATTATTAAATGCCAGTAGTATAGGCTTAAAGTTTTTGGGGTTTGATGCATTACCGCTTTTAAATAATGAAATTTCTTTTATCAAATCAAGAAATACGCCTCCATCTGCATTTATCATTAATCAACACTTATTAAAGATACACAGCAAGTGCGGCGCAATGATGGAGGTTACAATCATAATAGAAAGACCATGAATGTCAGTAGACCTCTTGATTTTCTAAAGATTTAAATGTTTTGGTTGCCTCTTCAGAACTCACATATTTAAATTTTAAACTTTTATTAAAGATCGGAGTATTTTCCTACACTAATGATTCGGTAAGAGCGGGATATAAGTTAATTGACGAGACATTCGTGTTTCGATCATAGTCTACCTACATATTGATCTTTTATATCGACAGTCCACTGAAAATAATTTTTCATTATAAATGTTACTTTAATTTCGCTGTCGCATCAGTTATATTTGCGATAAACATACAAATGGCTATATTTACGTTCTGTCTGTTGGACCTAGTGAGATGTCGTAAAAACTAAATTACTTTTTGTTTGACTGTCGATGTTTTATTACCACCTTAATTTTTAAGTTTCATTTTTATGTTAGTGATTTAAAGTAATTTTATGCGCGCAGTTTTATAATTAAAATAAAATGTTTTTCTTACCTTTAAATGGTACTCGCTTTTATGTTTGAAGCAAATAAGGTGGACTTCACTGAAAAGTCTATCGGCCACTTGATGGTAGTTTTCGACATTAGGCACCAAGCTCCGCAACTGGGAGTAAGAGTCTTTATTTATTTTTCGCGATTCTAATTAATAAAAGCGATCAGTTATGGCCATTCATGAGCTAGGACCTAAGGTATGTCTTAGAACTAAGTTTCAAAAAATTGGAATCATAACCGTGGCATTTTAATTGACGTATGAAAATTTATACATGTTAAAAAGAATATACAAATGTACGGAAAAAAAATAGTGAGCTATATAAATTCATTGTAATAAATACAAATAAATTGTGTTTACATAAAAGCATGCCCTTGCCCTTTAAATCAATATTAAGTATACGAATGCTCGTTGACAAATGGAATTGTACAAAATTATGAACATTCGGAGGATAAATATTAATGATCATAACCAGTTTGATTCCTTGCCGGTTTGCAACTACATGTGACATATTTAATGTATAATATAATTATTTTATTATGAAAACCACTACTTTCATGTGCCTTACTCGTTTTTCTTGAAGTTAAACTGCCTTGCAAACAAGACGTAAAGTGATAAAGTGATAAGTAGCGTAATTTTAATTCTCAAGAATTTATTGGGACGTATGGCGCATTATTTCTAATCTGTGAAACAAATAATTAATAAAAAGAATACCTAAACAAACATAAACACACACAATTTATTTTTCTAAGAGAATACATTTTATAATAATTATTATTTTAGATGAGCGAATTAAACAAGGAAAATTCTTAAAAATTAATGAAGTTTTATTCTAGACCATTATATCAGAACAACCGGGGAGAAGTACAGCTTAAATATAGATTAAAAATAAAAACATGCCATAGAAGACTCACGAGAGTTTCTATAAAGAAATAGATGGCGCTACGTGTACACTCTAGAGACTAATGTTATAAATTTACTTAAATATATAACAATAATACCACACATTTTTCTTCAAAAATCAAAAATATCTTATCGAGTTAGCTTCATTGTGAATTAATTACTAGAACATTTTTTTTTTGTATTTGGTAGTAACTACAGGTGGTACATATTCTATTTTATATAATGCGGATTGTAGTCAAATTAGACTCTGAGTACATATCAAATCCAGCACGCTACTGTGCGCGACGAAAAGTTTCTGATTAACCCAATGTTTGTATAGTGTGAACATATTTCCTATTTTACATTATAATTTCATATAGTTCATATAGATGAATAGACAAATTTCGATCTCGAAGCATTTTTTAAACAAGTTATTTTTTGCACAGCTTTTGACATCTTTTATGCATAGAACATAATAAAAATATATAAATTGGATTTGTTTTTGGAAATAAAGATATGAGTTTACATGGGTACTATATACAATCGGTTTTCCTTCAAAACGTACACCACGTGATATAGTGAACGGTGGCCTTATGACGATAGGTTCGCCAGTCGATGCCGATAGCCATACAGGGCCACCGGATACCGGGTCCCGTTACGGCACGGTCCAGAATAGGTGATGGGTAGTATCATAGCTGTCTCGACGGTACGGCTTCCGATTGTTGACAAATTTTTAATCCGGGCCCTATTTGTTGGTAAAAAATTAAATCGTTTAATTAGCCGCTCTTCGAATGATGAAAATGCAGAAAAAGTATAAAAACGCATTGGAATCCATATGCACACTATATACTCGCTGTTGCACACTGGCTGCCCGTTTTTATAGAGCCTGCACTTTGCACCTGCAATGGTATATCTGTCATAGTATCTGGGAAGAAGACTGCAGCTCTAAAGACATATAGTGTTCTAAGGTTACTCTTTCGACGTTCAATATGCGGTGACTGTATGAATGAATAAGAATCAAAACAAGATTTGGGACGTACAAGCTAGATTCTGAAAAGGGATGGGGTGAACGGACTAAATTTTTTCTCTACAAAACATTATAGAAAAGTTTTTGGCCAACGGTCAATAAGTATCCTATAATTTAGTAGATATGGAAAAACTTACGATAGAGTGAAAAGAAAGAACCCTACCTATGCATGGTGTGAGTAGTGGACTGAAACAGGCACTGCCATCCCTATACAGGGGCTTCAGTGCTTGCGTTAGAATAAATGGGGCATACACTGATTGGTTTGATATCCGCAGTAGTGACAGACAAGGATGCGTAGCTTCACCGTGCTATTGAAACCATTCTTGAATAGCTGTCTGTATGATTTGAAAGTATATGAGTGTGGACTACGGATGGACGAGCTGCGTGTAAAATGCCTCCTGTATGATTATGATCAAGTATTCCTTGCTCTGTCGGTGTGCGGGCTGTAGGAGATGGTAAATAAAAAGAATGATTCTGTTACGAAAAGGGGTATGAAAGTAAATGTTGATAAGACTAAGGTGATGGTGTTTGAAATGGGGAACGCACGACGGAATAAATTATACATAAGTCGAAAGAGTGAAAAAGTACGCACGCATGCATGCACACACGCACACACGAATGCACACACACACACACACACTCATACACGCTCATTCATACACATGTACATGTACAATTATACATACAAAAGCATACAGCCATATAGACACCATCGTAAAGTCGTCAGGGGAGTTTTCTAGGACCTCAAGAGGTCTAGATCTAGAGGACCTAGGAAACATCAAGGTCTGATGAAAACTCGATTTTAGAAAAACGAAAAAAACTAATAACTTCTCGATTTTCAAAAATTTACAATTTTCTTAATGGGATGTTAAAAAGGTGCGAACGACGAAGTGGGATGATACTAGCTAAATCCCGTTGGTCTGCAGTAAAGTAGAGAGGTCGGGACCATGTAGAGGTGTGTACATGGACTCCGAGATACCCAAACGCGAGAGAACGGCAGTCACAGATGAATGAAATGAGAGTGCGCGCGCGCCGACGTGTATGCATTTACATATGGACTTTAGAGATAAGGCGCGGTGAGTATTAACGTACGCAGGGGCGAACATATGGTGTGTACAAACGTATGTGCGCGTGTAACATATGTAGGATTGGTTGACGAGAATGACATTGCTGTCGCGAAAAATTCAAGGAGCGTAATGTGGGCGGTGGTGTTTTGAACTTTGTTAGATTTATGGATTCGAAAAGCAAAATTTCGAGGATTGACGTTGGCCTTTGTATTTTAGTTAATTTGGCTTCGACAAATTAGGTACAGCTTTTTAATACGAAAACTGTATTATTATATGCTTTCAGCTACACTGATTAATTAATTGCTAGTGGGAAATAGACGTTCATTTGGTGGAGAATCCAAATAGGGAAATGAGGTTCACAAAAATGAGCCCTTTAACGCAAAGATGTGACATTTTAACATATGTATCAATATTTTACAGTATGTTAAACGTGATGTAAACTCAAATAAATTGAAATGTATTGAAATGTAAACGACAGAATGTGCCAGTTTGACATTATTTTATGAAAGGTTGCCGATTGGTGAGGTCGTGGATTAAGGTACTAAGTTCCTGGTACGTGCATTACGACGTATGCACCTAAAGGTGGAAACGTTGTCGTTTCGGTGATGGATAAAATTTGAATGCATCAAGCTCAGTATCAAATGTCTCCGACACAAAGAGAAATAGTCGGGCCAGTAAAGGGAAGGGGTGCAAGCAAATAGCGTACTTTGATCATTAACGAACACCTATGTGTCCCAAGTTGTATTAGTTAAGAAAACAAATAACATGTCGAGATTTTGTCTCGATTATAAAAAGTAAAAATAAGGATAGGACTGATGCATACCTGTTGGAGATCGCCTTTTTTGTTCTGACCTTCGATAGCAACTATGAAAGGCTATCCAACCGACAATGCACTGGTAGGATGCTACGTTCTCGGGAAGACACTCGGCCGTTCTGCCGACTTGAAGGTAAAGAATGAAACACACTGTTTTACACTTCTGCTGCCGATCTGGCTTATATGGAGTGAACTGGAGGCGCAGCCACGACTGATGTGATTCTTCTGATGCATTTCAAGCGTGCATATAGCGTGCTCAAACGTGCATACATCAGCGCCACTTGGCCGCGCTTAACACCATTTTGTCGCGAGCGCGACGAGCGCGTGGCTAATGCGCAATAGGCAAGGGGCGGGGCGGGACGACAGCTTTTTAATTCACAATTTATACAATTTATACAATCTATACATTAAAATTAGCGCCGACAATTACATTTTACAAATATCCACTTATGAACTAAGACATTATTTCTGATATTGATAAAAATAAATGTTGATCGCCGACAATACCCAATATCAAGATTGGAAGGTTTATTGATGAATTTAAATGCAGAGTAACATTAGACGTAATGGTAAGATATTGACACAATCAAGTAGTAGAAAAACACAAGCCTAAGAGAGCTTTGGTAACTGTTAGCTTACTCATTGATTTCTTTCTGAATTGGAAACCAGCCAATCACATTATCAGCAGGGAATAAATTCCGCATTGTTAGGATTAAAGTTGAAATATGGTTTATACGAGTAGATGAGATATTTGTGTTTGGTGACACATTAGACATTATTTATAATTAACTTAATTTAGTTTTAGGCAGATTAAAACAAGCGAATCTCACGTCAAAGACGTATAAATTCGATTATGATTATAGCCAGTAAGCGTGTTAGGGACATGAAGAATTCATTGTAAGTTTTGCTCCTGATCTCAATAAGCTATCGAGGTGATTATGAAGTTGGAGCCACCTGAGATCATGAACGACTTGCAGTTATATTTAATATTTAACATCCCTATACAGAAAATTCGAAAGAAAATACGATGATATTTTTTCACCCTTAAATTTCGAGAGAACAAAATCTTAAAAATTTTGTTTTAAGTTATAAAGTATGAGAAATGTTACATCTACAAGAGTTTTATTTTAAAATAATCCATTGTATAGAAAAAACTGCATTCGCTTGAAATTAAGAGGAGTCACAACCAGACTTGAGGAGTGATATTGTACTTCTTGTAAAGTCAATGATTGTCTATGGTCAGAAGCTTATTTAGGATCAGCCAAAATACTACATCGATTTTGGAAAATGTATTTTGTAAGAAATGTAATACGAAGAGTGTGAAAGTTTTCTTAGGAATTGTTTTTGGTTTATGGAACGGAAAAGAATATAAGATAAGCAAAAATTGTACACTACTACGTAGTGCTTGTAACACGTACACGTTAATCTCTTTCAATAGTAAGAGAAGACAATAAGAGTTGTTATCGACTGGTTGTTATGGAGGTGGTGATTTTTTAAAAAGAATAATTAGATAGGCTATGGAATTTATAGGTAAGAGCAGTTTACAAAATATAGTAAATAAAACTTAATAAAAAAATCTACAACGATATCTTTTGAAGAAGTCAAC
>BGZK01003301.1:0-28036 GCA_005406025.1 Eumeta japonica
CGGCAATACCGCACTTGCGGAAGATTACCGCAGCAACGGAATGAATAATTGCAAATATGGCAAAAAAATTTTTCCCGCAATCGCGCAACGGAGTCAATAATCGGACCCATTGTAAAAATAAACACAATGAATTATTTTTCAGAATTAAAATTTTCAACAATAATTGTTGAAAAACAACATAAAACCGTTCTGTATATGTATTAATAATTTCTCAAATGTTTATAACCGAATTAGGGTTACCAAAAGAAATTACGATCGCTTGTAACACGATTTTTCATGGCATCTACATATCTTGGAGCAGTTATGGAAAAGTTGTTACGATCGTACTTTTTGATACTATTCGATTAGGTAAAATACCGTGTTATCCCCTGTTACATTTGAAACTCAGGGATACGTCTAAGACCATGGATTTTCTTACATTCATCTGTTTTAGCATATCTCCTTCATTACTATATAGTTTATGAAAATAACTCTAGTTCTTATTTATTTTGTTTTACGTATTCGTTTTGTTTTTTTCACAATGTAATTGCATAGGGTAGCTGCAAAAAAAATGCTGTTATTGTTTTGGTGCTTGTTTTGATAGAATTGCCAATTTAATAAAAAGGACTAGTAACTTGAGCTTTTTTGGTGATCGGTCACTTTCTTTAATCGTAGGTAAAATGAGCTTTGTAAGTATTGACTTCTACTTTTGATAACTTTTTGTTTTCATAAAGATTTTTTACCGTTTAATAAAAATTTAAAATGAACGATTTGTTACCTTGAGGTTAAAAGTACGCTCAGAAGAATTTTTTGACACCGAAATGAAAACCACATTTCATCACTGATTCAAACCCTTCTTCTTTGTAAACGAATACTTAATACTTGTTGTTCCGCTAAATTGCTCATGGTGGTGTACATTCCTAAACGCCCATGGAATTGATTACATAAATAACAAAAATATAAAGTATTAATTTCGAAATAATAATAACATATCCTTAAGAATCGACAAGATGAAATTTATTTATTGATTACCACGTATATTCCCATATTTGCAGAAAAGTAATGTATTGTTTCACTATCCTGTGTTAATATTAATGAATTCTGTAATCAAAAATTATGGAACCTATATTACTTTCTGCATTCCTATTGATTACATTTTCTCGCTGGGCAACATGTGTTCTATAACTCTGGGAGCGAAACTTAAGAAAGTAAAATAAAGTAACATAAAACAAACAGCTGATTTTTGTCACTACTTAATCTCGTTTACTATACAGATGGAAAGCATCTGTAACGTAAAGAAGTTACCACGATATATTAACGTATTCACACAATTATATATAAAACTTGAAAGCAAAATTTCGCTGTATTCGTTGTAAAATTAAACGACTTAGTTCTTTATTTAAATAAGTTTGCCATTTTTGACTTTAGAAGTTTATACCTTTTCATTATTAAATCATAAGCTCGATAAGCTAACAAAAATAAGTGTTAACGTCTCAAATTAATATCGGTAATGAGAAAATTTTCAATTTGCAGTACGGGTCAATATACATCCATGATATATCATAAAGAAAGTTTAGGAAAAATGTTTGAATTCAAACAATTTTGGTGCTTAAAAGTCATTCTACCACTAAAAACGAAAAATCCGATATGAGTGACTTTTAGAACATACAAAGTAAAACGGTTGGATCAAAAATTATTGTTACCTTTTGCTAATAATTTAGGAGAAATCGCTACACTCTTAAACAAAGCATCTTAAATATATAAAAAACTTTAACATGAGAATATATGAGTTTGTACTATTTAACCAGCAATATAAATATAAAATTCAGCCAAGTAATGAGGCAGGCTCGCATAATGGTTCCGTACTTATGTACAATTTGTATATAAAATTTACATTGCAGTTTATAGTAATTTGAATCGTGCTGGTACAACAACAGGAATTCCAGCTCTCTAGCTCTTCTGGTTCCAAGGTTACAACTAATTCTTAATTTTTTTTCAATATGGTGGCCCACTGTTGTTTTGTTGTTATTGTTGTTTTTAGTATTTGCTCTTGTAGCAGGTATATCAACATCTTGTGTAAATGATAGCTCTTTTGCTCTTATGATTCAAAAGTTACAGTATTTATACATTATATGGGGCATCTTAAGTTTTATTTTGTTATTGTTTTTAATATTTGTTGTAGCCATACGATCATCCTGTGAACATTTCACATCTCTAGCTCTTATAGTTCAAAATTTACAGCTAACTTTTCTTAGAGTGGGAAACCCGTTGTATGGGGATCTCCTTTGTTTTATGTTGTTGTTGTTCTGAGTGCCACAACAACAACATCCTGTGGAAATTTCAGCTGTCTCTGCTCTACCGTTTAGAAAAATGGAGCCTGTGACGGACGGACGGACGGTGTAGTTCAGCAATAGGGTTCCGTTTGACATCTCAGAACGGAACTCTAAAAGAATTTGTCAGTTGTTTGTGGACAAAATACCAATAATACGAATACAACACAAAGTTTTCCATGAATTTTATTCGATTAATGGAATGTTATCATTTTAATAGTCACGTTTGTCAACATTTGAGCAGCTATTAAAGTCTTATAAGTTACAAGATCATGATTAGTAGTTTTATTGCAAACAGGTGCCAGTTGTTCACCATTATATTGATGTGATATTATTTACGAGGTAGAGACATCCTATAACATTATTAATATTTAATACGGTCACATGTATGCTCATTATTCCATTTATTTCTATTAAAAAACTAAACTTTTAATTCGTTTTAAATGACTATTTATTTGATTATTCATTAAATTAATTTGCTTTTAGTATCCGTTCAAAAATTTCTTTTCTATTACAATCATTGCATGTAAAATATCAATTTAATAATTTATTAACTAGAATATTTAATAAAATTTAATCAGAAGAATAGATTGATTTTTTAAGCAATGGAAAAACTAAAATCTTTGGCGTCTAATAAATGCACATATTTTTGTATATTTATAAACTAAGAGTTTGAAGAAAAGCTTTATGAGGCCATGAGTATTTCATGAAGAGAATTTGCTAGAAGAGAATATTTGTATATTAAATTGAACTCTGGCTATAAGGCAGACTTAAAACTCATCTCAGAGTTCCTTGAAAATATAATTTGAGAAAATAGAAATAAGCTGGTAACTCTCAAGAATTATTTCAGGAGATTGAATATAATAAATAATAAAGAGTTGAGTTAATTTTTAATAATTGTAACAAATTATTATACAGAAAATCGTTTGAATTTAATAATACATCAAGATCACTAGAATGATAGTCATGCCGCTTTTATCATACATAAATGATTGAGCTCTTCTTTTATACCTTTACAAGTCAATATCATAGTGTGTATTCCTGATTCGATTAGATCATCGCTATATGTGTATATTAAACACAAATTATAAAATTGTGCATTATATGGAATAAACATGTATTTAATTATTGCTGTATATTTTAATAGAACTGTAAAATAGTAATGCTAAAATTCATAGAATACTTCCTTATTTTATTTAAGAAAACTTAATTATCGAAATGTCGGTCAATATCAATCAGTATGCGCTTAAAACTGCCTAAGCTATAGAAACTTACTGTATAAGAACAGATGTTGAACCTACCAGTGGATCAATTACATATATATATATATATATATATATATATATATATATATATATATATATATATATATATATATATATATATATATACAACTGAATGTATAGCCTTGGAACTAATCTATTTTCATTCCGAAGTGAAATGATCCACATTTGCCCAGGCATTTGTTCCGAAATGGGCAAACAACATCAAACCCTAAGTCAGCCGCTGAAAATACAAACCAAATCGCAGCCACCACATTGTAGCCGATTGTAGTGCTTGAGTGTCGCTACAGAAAACAAGAAATTAGGCCAGTAGCTGCGGCTATACAAATTTTAGCAGTTTAGCACAACCAATAGTTTAAGTTTTAAGGCTTTGCTGCCCCTGAAAACCGAGCAACCGCTGTATATTAACTGCATCACAATAAAGTCTACTTTAAATTAGAGCGTTAAGAGCAGCGTAATTTGGCGCATAGCATTAGCATTCTAAGGTATAACCTAAAGTTAAAGTAGATTGAGTCACGCTACAAGAAACGTGAGTTCCTGGAATCGAATACGGTAGCTGATATTGTGGGGATATGAAAAGCTAGCTGTAATCCCGCTAATGCTTATTATCTTTGTTTAAGTAATATTAATCACAGCAATAGCAATTTATAAAATGAATAAAATAAAATGAAATATATACATATATGCTTTTGCTTATATGTAAAGCTGGTGCATTGTCTGAATTCAAATTTCCTTAATAAATGCATTTTCTCGTTCGATATTAATTACAGCAGAATACAAACTCTGTGGTGGTATGTGATACCAACTAGTTCTTTTCGTTATTTCCCGTTTTCAGCTCCCTTGTTCCCCATAGTTCTTGCTTCAAATAATAAATAGCTTTTGAAAATATTTCACCATAGAAAAGGTATTTTGTGGATATTTGTTTTATATGCATATAAAATTTATATTTATTATATAATTCATAAATTGGGGTTCATATCAGGGCAATAAATAAAGTTTTTCAATATTAATAGAACTGCGCTTCTTTCTCATACTGTCCGAAACTAATAGTATATGAGTAACTAATGAACTAGAGGATCGCCCTGGTTCAATGAAAAACTCTCATTCAAGAGTTTGTTAGCACAAATCTAGAGGTACGTATTTGCATTTCAGTAATGTGCTTATTAACTTTTGTTTAAGCACGTTGAAACCAGTTATGAAATGCATTTCATTTTGACCGTGTTTCATTTTGTAATCTCACAAGCGAAACCTCCATTTTCCATGCTTGTAAAACCGAACAGTATAAAATTACTTCGTTTAGCTAAATTCATTTTCTATTCAAATCTTACGTATATGTAGGTACAAACGTTCTGGTTATTAGCGTAAATTTTTGTAACCAGGTATAAAATTGTTGCGCATATCAACACATGCAATTACGTAATTGTTTATAAACACTTGTATCACGTTATTTCACAAAGTGAATAGAAAAAAACAAAACGTGGAAAGCAAACGACAACAGCACAGAATAAAAACAAAAACGTTATATGTATGTATATTTTTGTTGACATACATACAGTTTTTTGTAAACATTTTATTAAATAAAAAAATGCAACAAAACAAGCAAGGCAGCAAGCAACAAGATGTATTGGTTATGAGGTAACACATACTGTATTAACTTAAATGACAAACACGTAAATTTAATTTATGAAAATTTTACAATTTATTAGGCAGACTTTGAAACTGAAACACATGATCAATTGTAACAAAAAAGTTATGAGCGTTTGTTTAAATAAATAAAAACATAATAATTTCATATGTATTAATTATTTAGATTAACAAAAATTAGTATTGATTTATTTTTATTTTCAAAGCTGAAATCTAGAAAGAATAGAATTCATACCTTAACTATTTTTAACATACATTTTAAATCAAATAGCTCTTCATACTATTATTTTTTTATAGTTAAATAAAAGTATTGATTTCTTTTAAAGCAAATATTTAATGTCCTGCTCGTATGTATCAGCGTTAGAAAATTTAAATATTGATATGGTACTCAACCTCAATCGTAATGGTACTTTTCCCAACCAAATATTATTAAAAAAATATTAATTATTTAAAAATTGCTTCATTATTATCTCTTACTTTATTTTTAAATTATAATTTACAAAGTACATAAATTTTCAAAGAATATATGCACAATGTCCCTGTTGGCTAATTTGCACACAGTCATCGATACAGTCATCAACGATCTATGCACGAAATGCCTCTATCTGTTAGATAGTATGATGAGCATTGTATTTAATAACCTTCTATCAAGGCTATACACTAAGACATGATGGGCAGTGTCTTGCAAGTTGTACTCTAACTGAACAAAATTAGGTGTCCGTCTTGTGTCGTGCACGATTTGCGCGACACTTTTGAATTGTATTGTTTGTTCCTTACGTGTCGTGCATATTAAAGTTGATTATTATCGTATGACTATATTTTAGCTATATGCACAATTTTGTTTGCAGGAGCTCACAATGTTGAAAATATTTTCATCACATATTTTCGCATACTTTACTTAAGGGAAATCAATTAAACAGCGTGAGCGAGACACAAACTATCGAAGGTCAAATAACAAACACAAGCAAGCTCCACAGCAGCTCTACTACAGCATTATTATCTAGTAAAGCTAATTCTATTTTATTTATACTCAAAGACTTTCGCAACTCTTTTACTGGTTAGGGTTTATGAGTTCTTTCTATATGTGGCTACTGCAAGTCAACGGGCCAAGTGTATCGACAAACTTTAAAAAACTCATCAAAGGTTTGCTTTATAATCTACTACTTCTAGAAACTAATGAGAACTAAATGTTTTCAATTATTTAAACTTTCATGACTGTCCCCAACTAAGGTAAAAAACTTTTCTGTCTTTTTAACAGATACTAATCGCTAGCAATAATTTAGAAACAAACTTGAGCGCGACAAAAATTAAAAATTTATGAGAACTCATAACTATTTGAACAAATTTTCAACAACAAAAAAGGACTTTTCAAGCGCTTTTGAGTCTACTTTCGGGTTCATCAGAAATGTTAGAAGCATTTGTAAGGTGAAAATAATATAAGCAACTTTATAGAAATACCTGAATTAGAACGTTGTTTGGTGTCTGCTAACTGTCATCATAAACAGAACCGCCAATGTTTTGCCCAATAATAATATTGCTAGCTAATTTGTTCCCTTCTAAGCAAAAACCTCAAATAGGCACGTAATCCTAGTTATGAAATGAAACCAAATAATATTTTATAATAAAGCAAAAAAATATTATATATCCTATAGCTGAAATGTTAGATAGGGTGATATATCCTCTACATCCTTTCAAATCAAATGCTATGCTACTGATCTCAGCAGTGGCACACAATTCTATCCCTGTATTTTGTTTGCGTAATTTTCTAGGTAAAATTTGTAATTAAAAGTATTTTCTTACTTATTTAATTAGCAAATGCTCAGACGCTTGATATTGCTGGAAAAGTAAGTGAACAGGCCTAATATTGTATGTATGATAATTTGATTTATTACAGCTTTATTGACTAACAATGGCTGTAAAAAGTATTTTAAGTTGATTAACTACTTATTTGATGGATATTGCATAGATATTTGTCAGAACAAATATGTTTAATGAATTAATACCACCCTAATAATTCATAGCCATTACTTTGTTTTTCATTTACTTTGTATATTATAATTTTACACCAACATTACAAATCCTTTTATAAATATTTTTAAAGTGTGTTTGCAGCAATTGCAGAAAAAAATGTAAACAGATAATAATAATGAAAAGAAAAAATAATAAATAAACAAGCTTCTTTCGTTCGGTTACTATTCACGACTTTAAAGACACGTGTCACTAATTTGCGATTAACGCTCTCTTGATGTTTTATTTACACTAATTCTATTTAATTTACTATTTAATTATTAATTGGTTATCAAACAATCTATAGACTAGGGTGGGCAATTGGATATGTAAAACATTTTTAATCGTAGTTTTCTTTGTTAGCAGTAGTCGGTTTATTTTAGTCAAACCAGGGTCAAATCACCATATTCGATGTCAAACAGCAGTTGTTTTAATGTCAGAAAATCAATGCTAGCAAGCTCCTTTAATCTATTACGTTTTGCCATACTTACAGATCGCCCATTAAAAGGTCTGTTTTATCTTAGAAATTCATACCCTGGATCAAAATTATAATAATATTGAATAGTACGTCGGACCGTATTCTATAAATATTAAAAACAACCTGCTGCTGAAATATTTTTCTTACGTCTTTTAATTATGCAAACATATTTATTTTAATTGCACGTTACATACTTCCAAATTAATCTTAACTCTATTTTGCTTAAAGATACAAATCTCTTTAAGAGATTCACTATTTTCTTTTGACTTTTAATTGCTTGCTGGTATTGGCAAGATTATGCAAAAGCAGTGGCTTATTTACATATATTTATTTTTGGTATTAGCAAGAACTTAGTAGCCTAAATACTGAACTGAATTTAATAAAAATAAGTTTATGCACATCTGTTTAAAAAGCTTTTAAATTGATATATACATATTTCCAAAATCGGTTCAGAATTGGAGTAAAAGAGATGTATTTGCGTATTAATTATATAGATATCCCATACTATACAGAAATATATATACACATAGCAAAAATTCCAAGGTAAAATTAACATGGAAAATGTTGATTAAAATCATGTTATTCTTTGCAAAAAATTCCAAGGTAAAATTAACATAAAATGTTGATTAAAATCATGTTATTCTTTGAAAAAAAAAATCACCCAATTCAA
The DNA here is from genome assembly GCA_005406025.1 of Eumeta japonica. NCBI lineage: Eukaryota > Metazoa > Arthropoda > Insecta > Lepidoptera > Psychidae > Eumeta > Eumeta japonica. Next base: position 8,392 of record BGZK01003301.1, read on the forward strand.
AATATAGTATACGTATCAAGTTTTTAATGGATACAAAAATCATGTATCATTTTAAATCAAGGCTTAAAACAACAAATAAAAAAAGGCCAAAATTGTTTAATAGTGAAAATATTTTTAAGATTAAAAATAAATCAGGTTGAATTAACTTGAAAGCGTAGGGAGCAAAATCACCACCGAAACACATGAAATCAATCTTGTTTTATACGCTTTAATTTGTTTTTATATGTATGTATGTAAGATAAAATAAAAAAGTTTTATGCAATTATATTTCAACTTGATGGAAATTGGCACGATATCACGAGGTCTATGCAACCCATACGAATTTGATAGTGTTTAATTTCTTTTAATAAAATTTAGTGTCCGGCCGAATAACCGGTTAATCAGTTCTGCTAATGATAAAAGACTGTAATATACAAATATTTCAACTAAACGAATATGTATCGGGTTTTGCACATGTGAAATAAAATGATCACCCTAAAATAGACTTGACAAGAAAAAAAACTTTCCATTCTTAAATAATGAACTAACAAAATATGTAGTTTCTCTGTATGGTAAATTTCCATAATGCACTTTAAAGTAATATAAACACATTTACACATGTATTTGTGTACATATGTAACTATAGGAAAAGAATAAGATTAAAACATGAACAGAACAATGGATAACTGAAGTGCTATGCTATGAAAAAAATGTTTATTAAATAAAAGATATTTGATGTAATTAAAATCTAGCCAGTAGTTTTCTAGTTTCATTAGAGAATCTTGTATATTTGGGATAAAAATCTTGCTCTATTGTATGTTCTATGAATAGAAATGATGAATATATGCGCTATGATTGATGGCAATTTGATAGAATTAAACTAAAATTATTAACAAGTCGAAAAGTTATGAAAACACATAAATCAAAGGTCGCAAGACTACCAGATTAAGGCCGGTGTGGAGATTTTAAAACTTTTATGTTCGGAAAATAATGATGGCTGTTCTAAAACGCGGCGAAGAAACCAAAACAATATTTCAAAAGTATCATGAAATTGTTATTGTAGTTCATACAAAATTTACTGGTAACTAATGAGAGGTACGCGTTTTTAATCCACACAGTAATTTGATATTTATGACGTATGGAAAATACAAACAATTCTTCACATTTTGTTCTTGTTTGTCACATAAAATTTCACTTCTTGGATGCTTACTTCAGAATAGCCACCAACATTCATTTCTACACGCAAAAATAATTACATTTGTAGATTTGAAAGCAAAAATTATTTTATTTTTTATTTTAAGATCTTTGAAACTATATAATTTGATGAAAACCAAGAGTTCTTTCATTTTTGTAATAAAATTATATAAATTTGTGTGTAGCTACATGGGCTAAACCATTTTCGGTGTTCGATTCAGATCAAAATAAATGTATGCAGCTACATGGCGAAAGTGCTGGTAATATATAAAACGTATTACCCACAATATATATCATACATGTTTGCTAGTCAATTCTGTCCAGCAATTAAAACGCAACGGTTTTGACCACAGTTTTGAGTTTAGCTCAATGTACTCACATTAATAGGTAAATAAAACAAATAAATTAGTTTTTAGCACTTACCTACATACGTTGGGTAAAGTTTAGATAATAAATTATATTTATAATTCATGATGATTTGCACAATTTTTAATTAAAACAGAAAAACTTACAAGCAAATTTACAACAAAACAAGCCAGCACCTTCACAAACATAATGAACGCTAGTATTACGAGTGACAGAACTGTTCAATAGCAGATTTTATTTGATAGATAGATTTCACTGACATGTAGATGGCAGTAATAGAAACTTGAGTGCCAATATACATTCACACCAGAGAACAGCGTTTGCGTACATATTCTGGATTGTGACAGAAAATAGAGTGATTCTATCAGCAAAATACACTTGGTGTTGTAGCTTTTAGAATTGCGACTACTTGCTATGATGCCTCTTTGCTCTACCACAATCCGGCGTCTCTTCAATGCTTTTGTAAAATACTAAATGTTTGCTTAAATTTTTATTTTTAATCGTCCGTAAATATAAATTTGTTTAGAATATGATTATCTGAAAGCGTCGTTTTAGTGCATTAGATTTTCAAAGCTTTTTGAGTATATTTTATTTAATACGAATATGAGATAATATTACCATTTTGTTCATATTACATATTAAGTTACTAATGACTACGTAAATTTTATTTACGTAGCGTTATGTTGACTAATTAAATCTTAAGTAAAAACAAATTTTGACAACATGTTTTACCACTGACATTTCGATAGCAAAACTTCCGAATGAACGTGCTTTAAAATTAAAAATTTAAATGATTTAAATAAAACAATAATAATTTTAATAAACAGAGGCGAATTTCTTAAATTAAAAGTTGATTATTTGCAAAAGTAAGTATGTGTACGAAAATTGTTATATTTCAAAGGAAACATCAAGAACAAAATTACGCAATAATGAAAACAGTTACAATGCCTATTGAAATGAAGGTGTTCTTATTATAAAACATTTGAAAATGAATTACAAACTAATATATACATATTGCAGATTTAAATACACTACAGACATGGGAAATACCGTTTCAATAGCCCACATGCAGGCTGCCTGAACTGAAAATATGCCTAAATCTCATGAGCATTTAAAGGCATCAGGAAAACCTCCACCTGAATGTCCCATGCATCAAAAGGAGGGTGGTGTAGCTGCCAAATAAATCACAACATCTTAGAGCTGAAGCAAATACAGCATCTGCCTCCGAATGTCCAAAACATGACAACAGTGATGTTAATCCCTTAAATATGATGCCGCCTGCTAATCAACAGCCTTCACCTGATCAGCCGTTTCCCTTGTCAACTGAACGCCAAACGTCGTCGATTCCAAAAGTAACCGAAGATGGCACCACTCAGTTTTGGCAATATCCTAGTCAACAATGTTCTGGAACGCCATGTTGCGCAAGGGATGGCGCTGGAAGAATGAAGATGTGTCGCAGAAAGATAGGGTGATATTATTCGCATACACAATGCTAATAACGAACAGGTTTGGCGTGTTTTGAAGTGGGAAGCTCTTCATGCCTCGGGAGTGTGGCAAACCCGCGTCTCAAAAGTTTTGGTGGAAAGGCGTCGACTATAGTCCCGTGCTCGTTTTCGTAGTTGGTTGTGGGTAAGTGATAATTTGTTAATCCGTAAAATATTTCTGTAAACTTTATTACTGTTGCAAGAAGTTTTCTTTGTAATAATAAATGTGGAAAAGAACAACACGTGCTTACAGTACCTGTCCATACATACATGCATATAATTTGTGTTAAATATTGATAATTATCATAGCAGATATGAATCAGCCAGGTTGAAATTCCAGCTAAAGTCTTTAAATTTACTTTGCTTGCTTTCTTTAAAAGTATTTAATCACTACAATTAATCACACAGAAAATCCTTAATCTAAATGAAAAAGTGAAAACTAAAGTATAAACCGAACTTAATGAATCAATCCTTTCATATTCAAATAATGTTAAATGTTTTATTATAGAAATAAAATATCTAAACGTTTTGTTTTATCGCATTAAAAATGGCACATTTCATTGTTATTCTCCCTTTTCAATTTCAATACAAAAACGTTTTTAAGATTTTGCTAGTAATTTAGTCTATATGTACTTACGTGAGCTTGAAAACTGTTTTTTTTTGTACTAATATGCCCATACATATATCGAAATTATCATTCCAGAATTGTGACTAACTGACTTCCAAAATATGTATCTGTAATTTCAGTTATGAATTACCTTTGACCGTCACGATTGGATTGTTGATCGCTGTGGCAAAGATGTACGATATGTTATAGATTACCGATGATGGTATGGTTGATAGTGACTATAAATTTGCCATACTTGATGTTCGCCCCGCCTTAGATTCTGTGGATAATGTGGGATCGTATGCGTAGCTTATATGCGTTGGAAATTTGCAGCTCTTGAAATGATAAGTGGTTCAACTGACACTCAGCAAGCAGTGAAAAGGTTGACCATTAAAAGACATTGGTAGAAAAGTTTCTACTATTAGCTAAATTAAATTTTAAATTATACTTCTTAGGGGCATATTTAATAAAAACGTCTACGATAGTTTGTAACAGAAAGTAAACAATTGCACGTACTTATTTGTATATTAAATTGTCGTAGACCTTTTAAAATACGCCAACCACCATAGGAGGTATAAAATTATGTTTTACAAATTATTTCATTGAACAGAAAATTCATATGAAATAACTATTACGGCTCAATTCTGCAAGCCTAATTGTATCATTTATATTTTTATTTGAAAACAGAACTTAAATTCACAAATATTTTATTTGTAAATTGATTTTCGTTTAAAATATTGTGCTTGAGTTGTTTATCCATATACATATATATGTACAAATTAAAACTATAAAACTTGCATTTGTGAGTTGATGCACTTGATTATAAAATATTACAATATAAACCTAATATTAAAAAAAAAACATACTACAAAATCATTTACCAGTATGTTACTTATAATTTATTTATTTTTTATTTCTTAACGACTTTAAATTTGTTGTTTTACAAAACTTTGCAACAAATTTGAAACCTACTAAGTGATTCTAACCTGTGCTAAAATGTATTCGAATGGCTTGAAGGAAGTATGTGCCATTTGTCAATTGTTAAAATCTTTCTTAAACAGTTCTTTTAATTGCAACTGCTTGTAACCAAATATAAACGAAGTTGAATTAATATGTAATAAGAATAAAATAAACCAACATACATACATCATTTTATTACAAGTCGATATGCAGAGGTAAAGTATAATTGCGATAGCATATTAACATATCAGTGTTTTCTACATTATTTGATAGCTTGATCGTATAGTTTATTAATATCAGAATTTTGTTAAACATATAAAGTTTTGCTATGGAATAAGGAACGCTAATAATTGTAGTCCTAGTTGGATACAATAGCATTATAGTTTAATAATTGCCTATTTAATTGTAAAATCTTCAATTGAAATGTAATATAAATTGATTATTAGAAGTATGTCATAGTAAGCTTCAGTTCACTGGATTAATCATAATTTTTCGTGCTCGGGAAGTGATGCCAACATTTGAAAGCGATTGTCTCAAAAGCGACTAATAGAATACAAAGTTCGACCATCCTCGCCACAATAAATCTATTAAAAAGCATCTAGACAAAGTTGAGGTTAATAAGAACTTCAAACATGGTTCAATATTTATTTAGGTTTTGAAAGAATTGTATCTTCCTTTTAATTCATTAAATCTTAACTTAAGAGAAGCAATTAAACATTTTGAACTTAAGAAATAAAACAATTTTGATAAATTGGTTATAATAAAGGATGTTTAATTTTTGTATTTTGAATGCCATGATTGATTTTTTTTTCTTCCAATATATATAAATAAAGAAAACTTATTTTTGCATTAATAAATAAATTTTACAACTTTGAAAAAATTATCTGCGTTTTGTTCTCTCTACCTCAAATTGTAACTATTGCTTTAAATTTTGAGTGTTAAGTAACATGTAAATAATAATTGCTAATTTCATTCATTCCTTTAAATTAAGACAAATAACAATTACAAATACAATAAAACCACTATAGCAGCATGACATCAAAGTGTTGGCAGCCTGTTGAGTTTCCAATAGTAAACGAGTTTCTTTCAACCAATCGAAGCAATTTTACGAGGGCCACCTTGCAATAGATTCCATACCCTCAAGGCCATTATTAAATCGCCACGATCAACAAAGTATCGTAAAAGTAATCAATGCTTTTAATTTTTCAATTCACTCAACACAAATATTTAAATACCGAGCTCTATTTAAAATGTCATATGTATCCAATTTGCTGTAGTCAAACGTTTTATTTTGCAGTTCATCTTAGAAATGGATTCGCTTATGCATAAAGAAGATTGCAAATATGATAGAAAATATTTAGGCAGACTTGCGCCTCTCGGCAATTCAAAGCCAGTTTACGTAACACGTTCTACATTTAAGAAACGTCTGCAAAGCATCTTCAGTAAACACACCACGTTCTTTTCACGTGGTAAATTTTGAATCACTACAGCCACTAATTCATCGCCACCTTCATATTAAAAATATTCCTTCAGTTTTGTTGAAGTCAGTTTCGTTTCATTTCGCTTTTTAATGGATTGTATTGTTTCCAATGCTCCCAGGCTCACCAGTTCTAATAGTATCACAAGCACTACAAGCAGCCCATAAGTTTAGCTTGGGAGCCGAACGTCTGAATGGCCTGAGCTGTGATTTAAAGTTATTAGTTTAAGTAAATTCAGAAGTTTTATTATAACAAAAAGTTGACGATTTGTAGATATGTTTGAATTTGAAAAAATTAATTAGAAAAATGGTTTGATATTTAATTTGTTCGACCTTCTTTAAATAAATGAGTTGAGTTTTACATGAAGTTTTAGGTCAGTTTTAATAGAAAAATGTTAGAAAGTTATTACAAATTTATTAAATTATTTATCAATAGCGAAAATTTGTAATACTTCATTTTGAATATATTAAACATTGCAACAGTTTAAAACTATCTGTGCATAAATATTCCTGGTACACTATTCAAAACTTGAAAAATGTTTTTGGGCATTATTTATTTCCAAGTGCATCCAAAAAACATTGAAGGTATATATATTCCCTGTCCTTGCATGTAAAGCAGTGAAATATTAATCTGAGAGCCCATAAAATACATATATTCATAATAAGATTAAAGGTACAGGTAATTTCGGAAATGGGCGAAATCGGACCAAGGAAGAAAAGTTCCCCTAAGAACTGAAAGAACCTGAAAAGCAACATATATTTTAATGTAGTTTTGTACTTTTCTTGCACAAATGAAAGATTTTATGTCCAATAAGGTTTATTGTCTAGAATTTAAGGTCTGAAAGAAACAAAAATTTTTTTGACATTGGTCCGAGATATATCGAAAACCGCTTCCCTAAGAAGCTCCGACCTGTGAGCGAACTAGAACGTTTTTATTTAGTTTAAATTTAGCCATCTAAATTAAAATTTATAAATTTTTGAAATCGGTCTTTATTTAGCCGAAATTCGTAAGTGAACTCAACATTTTTTTAGTATATTTTAAATTAAATTTATAACATTTTTTAACAACGGTCCATATATATCCGAAATAGATCAAAACCCAATTTCTTAAGAAATCGGATCTGTAATCGAACTAAACTTTTGGGTAAGATGTGGTAATAAAATTAGTCAGTTGGAATGGAATTTTATTTTACTTTTTTTGACGTCTTTAGTTGGTGGGTACAAAGATTAGCCCCGGTCGACTATAACGTTTCTGTTTAAATTAACTATACATATGTGGAAATATTGTTCTGAGTACAATTTTAGGATATTATTGCCACAGGAGTTATTTTTATGCGATTTAATATAACTGAAAAGAGCACTAGACATTAATATTGATAGTTTATGCGTCTCCTTTTGGATTACTGTAAAATTACTAACTATTTTAGAGTAAGAAAATCTGACTTCTTTTAGGAAAAAATAGATGATTTTAAAATCTCAGGTACTATTTTTTTTCTAAAATTGTATTTACATTTTTAAAAAGGAAATACCTTTTAATTCCTCATCAATTTCTTCGAGCAGCATTTAAAACGAATCAAGTGAGTATTTGTACAATTTATTCTATTATTCTATTACTTACCCTGTATGCAGCATCCATACCATGCAATGTAGCTAACATCTTAGCTAACTGCAATTTATAGTTAGCTTTTTCAGTGGCTAACTTGTCTTCTAGTTCCTTGGAAAAGCTTCTGTTTCATTTCATTCTCTTTGAGATAACCGCATCTTTTATATGATCAACGTGCGCCTCGGCCTGTTGTTTTAATTGTTGGCGTAATTGCTTTTCGGCCTCAGCACGAATTTGTATATTTTCTTTGATTTTCAATAGCCAATTTGCGTTCTTCTAGACGATATTCTAATTGTTTAACTGCATCTGAATCACTGTCACCGCGTAACGCATCAATTGCATGTTTTAAACGTAATTCGCCATCGGTTTGCAGTCGTTCCAGTTCCTTTTGTAAAGCCAGAACATGTGAGCGCGCATGCGTTATGAAAAGATCCAAATCATCTTGGGAGACTTTAGTTTTGTTCAGCTAAATTATGCCGGGAATATTGATTCAATTTCGTCCACAAAATAGTTTCGTGCTTTTTCAACCTGGAAAATTTTATAGATAAAAATTTAATTAAAAACACTTTGTAGCCGTATGTTTAACAAATTCAGTGTTTGATGATTTTAAATGTTAAATAAAAAAGTGCAATTATATTAAGGTGATGTTAGACGCAGTTCTATTTCAAATTAATTTATAGAACTTACATTTTTCCAATACTTTTATATACCTGGCATCGTATTTAATTTTGTAAAGTCTTTGACGTTATTAATGTGGTCAACTAATTGTTTTATCTTATTACGTACAGCGATGACTTGATCATCGATTATCAGCTGCGGCATTTTACAAAGCAACTTCTCATTTTTCTAAAACAAAAATTAAATAACAAAATTTATGAGACGATATTCATAAAATTCCTACCAATTTTTCCATAGCTTCATGAGCTAACTTTTCAGCAGTTGCTACAGAACTGTCGCGAGCATTAGTTTTATTTCTTAATGTTGTCCATAAGGAAGTATCAACATTTTCTATGGTTGCATCAACAATTCGTCGTACGTCATTATTAAAGCTAGCAAAATTAGATAATTATAATTTATTTACAAAGAAAAAACAATATACTTTTTTAAGGATTTCGATGGCTTTGTTATATTCCTTAACCGCCAAAGCAGCGGCGTCAACAGCGTGTTCAAGTTCAACAACATTTGAAGGCAATGGTTCAATCGGTTTGGCTTTCGGCTTAGGAGTTTCAACTTTATTCTCAGGTTTAGCCTCGACAGATTTAGATGTGGCAATGGGTATCTAAAGTTTATTGCAATATATTATGTATGGTTAGTAAAAAAAATCACAGAAACATACACTTTTGTACAGGAGCTTTGTTTTAACTCTGTCGGTTTCTAAAATAATTTAAAACAACTTTGTTCTTATTTTTAATTTCATAAGCATCATTTACTTAAGACTTACTTTTAGCTTCATCTTTATTCGAGCTACCAAATAAGCTTGCCAGTTACTGTAGCAGCAGCGTCACCAATAGTTGTAGAAACACTATCGAATTGCTTTTAACGCTATCAATTTTGACTTACGCCTACAAAGGTTTTTCTTCTTGTAACGCTACTTTTATTAAATATTCGAACCGGGCACATTTTGTTCCAATTTTTCGAAAAAAATCATATCTGTTAAAGAGATATATATTTTATTTAAATTAATATCAAAGTTTAAATTTTTAAAATACTTTGCATATGTAACTGCACCGCCAACTGCTACAAATGGTGTAAGGAATACAATAACTTTTCCAAAGCCTGCTCTTACACTGGGTGGTAAGCCATTACTGTTGCTATATTTATTGTGTGTTTGTTGTTGCAGAGTTCTCTAAAATGTTCATTAAAAAATAAATAATTTTAGTAAGAAACTCAACTTTTCCAAAAGTTTTACAGACAAGATTTTAACATTTAAGAAATAATAGAATATGAAATAAATGTTTAATCATTTTCCAAAAGTTATTTAGAAACTACTGGCAAGCTGAGTAGCATCAGAAATGTAAAAGACAAAAACAACTAAAAAGGTCTTTGATCTGAAATAATAAATTTAAACTAAAGTTATTTTATAGCGAATATTTTTGAATATTTTGAGGAGGCAAATTACTATAGTTAGGTACCAATTATATATATGTAAATTAACAAATCTTCAAATTTGTTTATTTTTATATTATATAAAGTAATTAATTAATATTAATAAGACAAGAAATCAATATAATCATAAAGATTTCAGCGCTATATCCTAAGTTAAGAGAATCTAAATAAACAAAAATGCAAATGTCCGTTTCATAGCACAAGAATTTTTCTGCCCTGTATTTTAACACACATGTAAATAGTCAAATCAATATAATGTAATTGGCCACTTTCAATTATGATTTTGGAAATATGAATCTTATGGTTTATTTGGTGACATAACAGCAAAGCAAATTTCACTGCTGTGTAGTGCCATAAGGTCGCTGGGAATGGGCAAGACAAGTGAGGTAGCATGTGTAACTAAATTGTCACATTCATACATGTCTGCATAAGATGTCTTACCTGCACAGCACTTTGCAAGGCTCCCAAGGCCAAACGATACTTTTGATGAAGCAAATATTTTAGGAATTTCTGCAACACGTTTAGCCGGCTTTAAAGGTTTTATTTTATCAAATCTCGGAATGAAAAATAATTCTTACCGAAATCAATTTTCGTGCGACAGCAGCAGAATAACTACAAAAGCTTTGACAGCTGTCAAGAAAAAAAATAAGAAAAGAGATAGATCGATAATACCGGTTTTGAAGTATTTTGCCGACAAAATACTTTGTATAATTACTAGTATAAAAAAATAGCACAAAAACTATCCAAGATGATAAATTTTAGTGTCATAAAATAAAATTCTTTTGAAAGAAAAAATATTTTATTATTCAGAGCATATATATATGTATATTTCAATTTGTTTATTAAAATATGTATTTAGTTTTACTTTCTATTCAGGCTCAAGTTCATTTCCATATAAATTTTACTGTTATGTTTGATATTAGATTTTAAACAAAGAAAACAACATTTGCTGTGTACAGCAGCTAGCCGTTTCATATTCTCCAATACTCATCAGCACCCGATTTGTTTTGTAGATTCTTCTTATTCGAATTTGTGTGTTTCGTATAATAATTGAATAGCACAAATGGCAATGATAATACTGTTCTCATGTGAGGTAAAACATTTGATTTTGACAACTTGGTTTATTTTTCTTTGTGGTTATGGCATAACAAGATTTAGAGCTACCTACAATTTATTAAGAGATTCAGAAAAATGTTACGATCATTAATTGGAAATAGTATGTATCAATATAATAGGTAAAAAAATTGTTGAATAATTTTTATTGCAGCTTTGGAGTGGCCCTTATGCCCAAATTTGTTTGCAAGACAACCTGTTGGAATTAGTGAACTTTGAAAAATCTTTCTATTCCTCCCAAGCAAATTACAAACTTCACCAAACAAAATACATACAGTTCTTGCATCGAATCACCTTTACAGCCATCATATACCGTGCAAGGCTTGTTGTTACAGACAACACGAAACGTAACAAAATTTTCACTTAATAAAAACGCAAGACAGTGAAAGCAGTTATCAAACGTTTCAGCGTCTTGATTGGGGCTGCTGGATTCTGTACTTATACCGGCCGTCAAAAGAAACTATTTAAAAAATCATCTGCCCGTAGACGTAGGCTGCGTCAACATGTTTTTACTAATTCAACTCAGAGTTGCTGGACAAAATGGTTACAAGCTTTTGGCGACGTCCGAAAACTGGATTGATGATCCATATGCTCCATACAACACACGTGACGAATTCTTTGCTACTAAAAGTAAAACATTTAAGGTGTAATTTATAATTGCTCAAATAAAGCGGGTAGCTTATTAGTTTCAGTTACATGATCTTATATTGCATCTTATACCACATGGAACATTGACCAAATTTATTTCTATTATTATTCATAATTAATGCAATATATAATAACTCAATTATTATTTTTTTGTCTTGGTTAAGGTGGTAAAATTTAAAAATTATCTTTTTTATCAAAACTTTAAAAAGGGTAACAGCGGAATCTAATATTTAAACTCATTTACATATACAGGATGTGCATAAAAATAACTCAACGTAGTTTAATTGAGAATCGTATATACCCATAGGAGTATTATCTCCGCCGAAGGTTTATTGTTAACACGTTGCTTTTCAGCCATAATAATGCATATGTTTTGATTACTGGTTGAAAGTACAAATGTACACATGTCCATTGATTAAACTATTTCAATTTGAACAATGAAGTGTTAAATGCATGACTGATGTAAATTTATATTATAAACCATTTTCGTTGTAGAATAGTGCTACCATACCTTAGAACATTTCGTTGATGATATTAGAAAAGGTAAAAATACGTTGCTGCATTAATAGAATGCATGATAGTATTTACCTAGTAAATAGTTTAATTGTCAAAGACAAATGACGAGCATACAGTCAGGTTTGGCTGAGCGGTCGGTTAAGCGCCAGATTTAAGCTCTGGTTCCTGAGAGGGAGCGTGGGTTCGAACCCCACACCAAGAGAAAGTTTGTTTTTTAATTTTTTAAACCAAGTTCTGTTCATATTTTATAATTGTTTTACAAAATGATTTATTCTCGTTATTTGTTAGAAATTCTATTATTTCAATAGAAATAATAGAATATAAAGTAAATGTTCGAACAAAATTTCAATCAGCGGAATCTCGGTTATATAATATATAGACATGCTGAAAGACTAGCAAAACCATTATCTGTCTTTGGCCTAAATAATATAATTTGTTTGTTTTAAAAAACCTTATATTAAATGTACTTTTTTACATACATATGTACACAATTATTCATTCGTTATTTTAAATGCATATTTTTTAAACACATTTACAAAATAAAAAATTATAAAAATATGAAAATTATGGTGAAACTACTTTATTAACAATTTTCCTAAGCACTGAATCTCACTTTCAATGACATCTCCAGGTTTTAAGTACTCTGAGGATTACGATGCATACCAACACCTTTGGGAGTACCAGTTAAAATTAAATCACCAGGTAACAAAGTACTAGAAAAACATGAAAACTTTTAATAACTAGTCAGATACATACATATATATATATTCACAACTTACTGCGATAAGCGACTCATCGATTTTAAAATCATTCCCTGTTATGCCATTTTTTTGTTTTCGACACCATTAATTTTGCAAGTCATTTGTAAATCATACGGATCTTTGATAATGCTTTTGTGAACGATTGATGGACCCAAAGGCAAGAATGTATCCATAGATTTACCAATTAAAATTGACCACCATTACGTTCCTTTTGCCAATCTTCGATATATCCTGCGCAACGCTGTAACCAAATACAAAGTCCATTGCTTTATCCATCTGACATTTTTACATTTTTACCAATAATAACAGCCATTTCAACTTCCCAATCTAGTTTCTAAAAGAAGCAAATGTAAACATCAATTTCTTATCGACATGAAAACGCATTAGGAATAAGCGTCATTTTTTAAATCCATTTAAAATGTTTCCTGTTAAAATTTTTTATATACCTACTATAGCAACTCTCTCCATCATATTTATTTCTTTTAGTGATGACACACTGTAGTTCGAGAGTGTTGCGCCTCACACACTCGTACTGTTTAAGGTTGTGCATTAAACTTTACTATGTATAAAGAGCATATACAATCTTATGCATATGGTTCCCTTTAAACCACTCATAGCAAATACTCTTGGCAAACTTTTTGTATATTATAATTAATAATAGTAAAACAAATTGATTATAATAGCAAATAACTTTGTATATGCATAGATAAGTATGCACATTTAAGTGTTTATGTTTGCTTACATTTGTTATTTTATTGGCAATTACATTGCCTAAAGGTCCCGTCAACGTATTATTGAATTTGCTAAAACATGGGTTCAGTAGGTGGCTTTGTTTTGTTCTTCACAATGATCCCTGTAGTTCAAAACCAATACAAATAATCTTATCAGGGTTCGTTATTGGGGCAGTAAAGTAAATCATTCATTTCCTCTGTTTTGGCATTTTCCAGTTTTGCTGTAGTTCCGACAACGAGTAGTTTTGAGAAATAAAGCCTCTCATGTCATTAGCAATACATGACCCATTTGATAGTTCAACAATTTTAGTGCCATCTTCGACACAACTCCCAAGCGAGTACGCTTGTCATTTTACGTAAAATTGCACAAAACGCATTTTTGGACTACATAAAATTAATATATCATACAAATAAAATAATTTATCTTTAGTAAAAATTTCTCTCTTTATATTACACTTACTAAATTTTATGGTAAGATCGCACACTAACGTAACCAACTCTCTTACACAATTGTTTAAACGGCTTGAGCTGCTGATGTGTATAATATGTATCCCCAAAGTAAAATAGCCATTGGTATGTATTTATTTGGAAACGTTTTATTGCAACTATATTTTTAATGGCAAATTTTTCAATACTTGAGAATTTTAACAATACTAAAATTTTTACAAATTATTTATTTAAACAAATTCCTATTAGAAAAACAAAATTAATAAGCAAGTCATTCACAGAAAAACGACTTCTGCCCAAACGGAAACAGAGCTGTTATAAATGAAATTTTTATATAGAAAGAAAAATATGATTAAATTGTTCTAGTATTTCAGAAGCTAAAAGTAAATTGGTATTTCCATATTTCCAAGAAAATCCTAAGTTGTTTCTTATTATATTCTGGAAATTTTTGTAGATCTCTTTAACCGATAATGCAGGGCTTTTCTTATGCTTACATTTATTTACAACTCTGTTCTGAATTGACAGTTCACAGCTGCTGAAGAACAAGAGGCAAGTGGAATGAATATTTTGCAAATTTTTCTAGAATTTAAACATCTAAAATATTTAATTATTTAAAGAAAATATTAATTACAGTAACTTACGGTATTTACTACATAACGAGACTATGGGTTTGCTAGCTAGAACACTTAAGCGAACATTGATGCAAGTGTAATTTAGAAAATAATTATTCTGTTGAACTAGTGCTTACATAAACATTTTGATGGTCCAAAAGATTTGTCTCAATTAGAAAAATCTTTGAGGTTATAACCTTTAACAGAAAACTAATTTAATAAATAACAAATAAACTTATGCATTTTCAGGGTCTACAAACCTGCTGGTCGTTCAATTCATACCACAGCTGCTGTCAATAGTGTGAGTAATAAACAATTTGTTTTTAAGTACCTAGATATTTTGTTTTCCAATCTTTTCAGGATCCTGAGCATGGTAATCGCACTACATGCACTCTAATACCAGGGATGGTGTTGGCCCTGAATTTTTTTTATATTCTACAAGAGGTTTTCAAGGTATGTATATATATATATATATATCGGAAAACACTTGTAACGTAACTTTATTTTTGATATACCTAAATCTGTCCTTGGTTTATAAAAGAACAACGTGTTTGATTTTACTTCCTTAGCAGGCTCTTTCTTAAAAATTTACTTCATTGATTAAATTAAATTACTGGAAGGGATGCAGATTTTGTCACAACTTAAAGTTTAGCAATTTTAAAACAAAATAGGGTCTCGAAAATTTGTTTATAGTTTAATAATAAAATGATTTTCAGCCAGTATTCTTAGTTGAAGTAAGCAAAGCAATTTGTGACTAATTTAGGGTGCGATATGAAAGGATAAATATAACTTGAATGTAAATATATGCTGATTAAGGTTAACCGCAATATAGCTTTAAGCATTTCAAACATTCTAGCGTACAAACCTTTAATATACATACATATATAATTAATAAGCAAACAGGTTTTTTGTAATCCCTTTTGCTTCCATAATTCTGGTTTGAAGTTTTAAAATTATATATGTTTGAATTTAAATGGGGTTTTAAACTGATTCTTATTAAAATTTGTTCAGTAGCTTAGTAGTAAAACCAGCAAATATATAATTTTTAAACAAATCAAGAACTATAGAAAAACTTGAATTTCGTATTTAAAGAATTTGGTCACTTGAGTCGACTGCCCAGAAACTAGTAAACATATGTATGTAATTGTTGATGTATCAAACAACAAATCTTATTGAATTTTTGATATTTCTTTATGTGCTTATTAAAAAAAAAAATAATGATTTGTAATTCATATCTCTATTAAAAAATTATGGCCAGTTGAGTTCTGAATATACACAAGCGATTATTTTCACATAAACATTTATATATGTATATAAATAATAGTTGTTTATGATAATTAAATTGAATTTATACAAATACATACACATTTTTATTATAAATAATACTAAATATCCTTTGTTGGCAATTTTGGTCCTGTCGCAACTGATAGCAGTGTCTTAAGAAGCAATTTTAGTAATAAGAATGGCTTAAAATTTGCATCAAATAAATATTCAAAGTTTGAAACCATCTTTACCTAATTCCAAATTTGATTTAATTTAAAAAGTCATGAATTCCATACTGATATATTGTAGCAATGTTTGAAACTTAGGTAAAACCTCAGATATCTGACGGTTCCATAATAAGCCTCCGGTTACTATATCAGAAGAAATGATCGTGAAGCTATGCGAGGTGGCGGCATCTCATCCAGAGTGGTGCTTGGAAAATCTGATCCTAAGTGTGGAATGTCTTTATTGAAATTCTCGAAAAGGAAGCAACGATTTTGATTGAGTTGTTTATGCTTCACATAGTAACTTACAGGGACTGGATAAACATTTTGGGATTTGTGCTGCCAATACGAATACGCGTGCATCTTAGGTGACCTTAACAACGACCTCCTTTATTTATTTTTATATTTTTGTTATGTTAGTTATATAAACATTAGTTATATAAACATAAAAACAAATTTAGTAAATTTTAACGACTATGCACTATATAGTTTATTATTAATACTACTTTGAGAGTTTTTGTTAATTAAAATATGCCTGATGCACCACAAAGGTTGTAGTATAATACGTGTTTGTATAATTATTTACAAATTATGTATATAAATAATTTTAGTTAGTGTAATTTAATGATATTTGCAGGGCGCTGATGTTCCAGTTGATTTTGAATCTTATTTTCTCTCTGAAGTTAATCCTGTTAAATTAGAAGATGTCGTTGCCTCCATCCAAAAGAACAAAGTTTGCATTAAGGTAATTAACAATAAAGCTATAAATATAGTGTGAACATATAAATATTATTAGTATTATCATCTAAAATATGTGATAATGAAATGGTATTAAAATTAATTTCAATAATTACATATACTTGTATTGCTATTTATTGTAACAGAGTATGATTTGATTGCAAAAGTTAAAAAGGCAAAAAAAATAAAATTTATATTGTTGAAGTAAATATTATTATAAAATAAGATTCACAGATTCATGTATGGTGTACAAAGATGCCGCTTTATCTGAGACAAGCAAGACGTTTAATAGTTTTGTGTTGTTACAAAAAATTAACTTGTTAACAATTTGTTGGTCTAATGTATACAGTTGCGTAATTTTAAAACATGTTGCTGAAAACTAAAGAAATTTATGTAGAATTTGATAAAAGTTTTCCATTTATTTATTTTAATTTTATCTTTCTTAGGCATTTTAGCTACACCTGATTACAGTGTGGCTGGCGAATTGCAAACTCTAAACATGAAACTTCGTAACGAATTAGACTTGTATGCCAACGTTGTGCACGTACGTAGTTTACCTGGTGTTAAGACGCGTCATAAGGACATTGATATTACCATTATTCGTGAACAAACTGAGGGTGAATATTCTGCCTTAGAACATGAATCGGTGCCTGGCATTGTTGAGTGTTTGAAGATAATCACTGCCCAAAAATCTAAACGTATTGCCAAGTTTGCATTTGATTATGCTACCAAGAATAACCGTAAGAAAGTTACAGCTGTGCACAAAGCTAACATTATGAAATTGGGCGATGGTTTGTTCTTAAGATCGTGCGAAGAGATGGCAAAGTTATATCCTCGCATACAATTTGAGAAAATGATAGTTGATAATACAATGCAAATGGTATCCCATCCCCACCAAGTAAGTTGGACTCTTTTTCTTTAATTTTCAAACAACTCTTTGGCATGAATATTATAATAGTTCGATGTAATGGTTACTCCTAATCTTATGGCAACATTGTTGACAACTTGGCTACCGGCTTGGTAGGTGGTGCTGGTGTAGTAGCTGGTGCATCTTATTCTGCAGAGACAGTAGTGTTTGAACCTGTAAGTTGAGTGTTTTGTATATTTTACTCATTATTTATATGCGGGTTTTTACAAAGGGTGCAATTCTGCCGAAGCCGTTGGCAAAATATTGCCAATCCTACCGCCATGTTTTGTGGTGGAACCAAGTTGTTGCGCCACATCAATTTGCCTTCACAGTGAACTGATTCAAAACTCACTTCATCGTGTGCTTAAAGATGGCAAAGTTAAAACCAAGGATTTTGGCGGTCAATCTACAACTCAAGACTTTACGCGTGCTGTAATTGCCAACCTTCACTAAGTTTCATTTTTAAAAGCGGACAATAAAGTTTCTTCTTACTTTGTTTTGGCTTACTTTTTCCTTTAGACCGACTCACAAAAGCATTCAATCTAAAAGAAAAAGCTAAAACAGCTCACAAATAAGTTTTCATAAGAAAAAATTTAAAAGTGTTTAGAGCACACCAACAAAGGATAATTGATTTTTAAATGGAACTACTATTTGAAAATGCTTGAGTATTAATTGATTTGACGAATATTTTATTCATTACAGTAATATCTTTTATTGACTTAAGGTAATTGTATTCTTTGTGCCCTCCGTTTAGTTTGTCACTTAAAATGTATTATTTATTTTTTTTCAATATTTCTTTTAATTCCTCTAATGCCCACTTCCTCCTGTTTGTGTTTTTTAATTGTTTTTTTGCTTAAAAAATTAATTTTAAATTATTTAATACAATTTTAAAATGTTAATGATTATTGTGTTTAAGTTACAAAACCCAAAAATTGTCTCCAAATTTATTTGAAAACTCCTGTAAAGAGTATAATAATAAAAAAAAACAAAATGTTAAAATCATAAAATGAAAAAGTCTTAATAAAATACATAAAATAATATGTGAAAATTAAAATTTTGTATAAGCACAATTTTATTGACACCGGATCATACCTATAGGGGCAATTCATGTTTTGGAAATTTGTTTTATTTTTTACTGTGTCGATGCTCTTGCTCAGCAGCAAGTTTCCAGATCTTTAAATTATGGCTATAAAATATGAAATATTTACTAAAAAATAACGCGTTGAGAAATTATGTTTAAATAATTAGTCGTAACAACTTCATCGGTATTAGTCTAAACTGAAAGTGTTTCCGTATATTTCTCTGCACAGTGGTTGCGGACTTTAGGATTTGAAATAAATTCTTTTAACTGTTTGCACTCTTTTTTTTAATTTATTTATATGTATGTGAAACTTTGACTTGTCCACAAATTCTAAGGTCACTTGTTGTTTGTTGGATTTATATAATTACAATTTAATATGTTAAAAAATTCACAAAATAGGCAAAAGTTTGATTTATCAATATACATATATAAAAAAACAAGTAGTTATTGATATATTCTATAAAAAAAAAGATTTGTTTTGTATGAAGTGATTAACGCCATAATACATTCGAGGCAACAACAAAATTTTGAAATTTGCCTTGTAAAAATGTATTTATGCGAACTTAGGAAAATATCCGGGTTCTCACGATGGTGAGTGAAAGAGGCAGCTATTTTGCACTACTAAAGTTTAAAATGAAACAAGTTAAGAGAGCAATATTCGGCAATACCGAATCTAATATACCCCTACCAATGTTATTCGATAACCTTAAGCTACGCCTCGTGTATAACAAAATTGACAAAAACAAACGCATATGAATAAAACCCCATTCTGGTTGTTAGTTATTACGTTTTTAAGCTGGATAACTTGTATTAGAGTATTATTCGATAT
>BGZK01003302.1:0-28021 GCA_005406025.1 Eumeta japonica
TAAAAAAAAAAAAAATAAAAAAATTCATGGCTTTGGAAAATAACTTCCTCCAAAGAGCATTAAATTTCGCTTATGCTTACGTCTGAAATTTATTTTCCATCGTGGGTTGCCTTTATGTTTATAATATGAATTTGTATCAACCCAGTTCGCCAAGTTTGTTTAGTATGCGGAAGATAATCCAGTTGAATTGTTAAATGTTCATTGGCATTAATGTGTATACGTATAATAAAAAATTTTGTGTGTTATTTTCACCATTATTAAAATAAAAATGTTTTTATAAAACATTCGCAGCAAACAATTTTGCTGTAAATGTTTTGTCTTAATCTTTCACAAGTAACTTGCTCACTTGGGATATTTCTTTTGCAATGAACATATAAAATTCTTTCAAGTTCGTTACATACATATTGTATATGTAAATATATATGTCTTATTTGGTATAATTTTTCCCTTTGACCAAATCAAAGATGTACGTATGTATGTACATTGTATGCACATCTTTGATTCGGCTTGTATTTATTTTAATACGGTAACTATACAATTATGTATGTATGTAGTGCACACATAAGTGCTTTTTAAATGAGCAGAACTGTTTTGCCGTATCAATTTTCATTTTTTATTTATCTTGGCTGAGCCAACCCAGTAGACCAGCTGGTTGCTCATAGTTTAACAATAGTCGCTATGTTGTACAAAACGAAAAAAAACCGTATGTAATCAAGTTGACAGAAATTAATCACGTAGCCAAGCGCTAAAAGCAAAATTCTGTTTTGTTGTTCATAGAATATATGGACACATATATTGCATTATTTCATTGCCGCTCATGTGAACATATATGTATTTTTGCAATTGCGTTTATATCATCATCAATTGGGTAATTAACTACTTGCTGCTGGACGCAATTCAGATGCTGCCCACGTTTTCTGTATGACAAACAAAAATGCATGTGCTCCAATTTGATAGGGATTTGTCTTGTCAGCATATTGTTAGTGATTAATACTTTATTATTGAGTCACATTCAAATTGGTTTAAAATTCAAAGTATTGCTGTACTTGATCGCGCTCGTGTGTGTATATTTGAAAGAAGAATTTGAAAACCACATAATGGATATTTTAATCGTTTGAACCACATATTTGTTGTTAAAATAGTTAATCATAAAAAATAAAGCATTAAAAATATAAATCAAACACCATATTTTGGTTGTTAACGAAATTTAGCAATAAAATAGTTCCCTTTTTTCTAATATTAAGTGATAATTTTAGTGGTGGCCTTAAATAAGAAATTGTAATACGATGTGATTTTATAAAAAATACAGGTGAGGGACCAAAGTGTATATATGTATGTAATTATATTTTTGCTATGATGGTGCGGGGGCGGGGGAGTGTTTATTCTCTTGCTCGATTTTTTTACTATCATTTTTTTTGCTTTCCATAAGAAAAAAGTTTAAAAAATCTTAGGTCCCTCATTTAAATGCTTAAAAATATATTCATATAAAATTAAGACTATTTTACGTTTTCAACTTATACTTAAAAGTTTTCTATACTCTAAGTACTTTTCCCCGCTAAAAGTTCCTATTATGTTTCTTTCAACCTATGCCCTGAATTTCAATGCTGGTATTTTTACGATCCCCATTTTTTTGTATTGACTACAGTATTCTCCGCGTTGACTCGAGGAGAAATTTCTTTTCTAGTTACTATAACTTGTTGTTCTCCCCCTACATCAATTTCAGCTGCGCTCGCAACTTTTGCAAAGCGTTTTTTTCTTTTCTTACAACTGGTATATTCTCAACTGAAAGAACATTTATCGCTTCCTCTTTCACGATATTGGAATCAGCCCCAGTATGTGTAAGTAAGATGAGTTCTCCTTCCTTAGACGTTTTGCAAGGAAGCGTGGTAAGAACCGTGTCCACTTTGCCTGGTGACTCTATGCCATTGCTACTTATTTTGATTTGGCTGCATCCGCGGTCCTTTTTCTTATGAAAGGATTTCGTAATTTGTTTTTCTGCCCTACTGGAAATAGTTTCTGTGTCGGCAGGTAATATTTGTTTTCCATCCCTGGCCTCTTGGCTATTATTTACGGAGAAGACTGTACTGCTTTCTGACGTATTGGCCTCATTACATAATTTATCCTTATTTTCTTTTATATTTTGTTTCTTGTTTTGTGCACCACCTGCCTCCTTTTGAGGTGGAATTTCATGGTAGCTCGCATGCGTGATTATCGTTGAAGCTTCTGAGTCAACGTACATGCTTGATATATTAAAACCTATCTTCTCTCTACTTGTCTTTGCTCCTACTTCTTTGTGTGTGTTTGAGCGCTCATTTTGTCGGTTATCCTCCGTACTTTTATTTATTTTCTTATTAGCAAATTTTGTCAATAATCCGCTAGATAAGTTGTCATAGTTACTGCTAGTATTACTTGTCTCATATTTTCTTTTTCCTACCTCTGCCTTTTGAGTTTTATACTATTTGCCTTTTGAAGCAATTCAGTTTGATTGTTTGCATTTACCGAAATTTCATGCTTGAAGGTTGGTTGCTCTTCTGTCCGTGGGTCAGACACTATATTTATTTTTTTCGAATATGTTTTCGTCCCACTGTCTTATGATCAAGACGATTATTTTGCTCATTATTATTATACTCTGCCCTTTTAAATGTCTTCTGCCAAATGCAACTTGTTTTTATTTCCTTGTTTCCCGTAACATCTGCAGGGTTGTAGTTACTCACATTATTAGGTGTATAATTATTTGGGCAGTTTCTGGCAAAATGTCCTTGCTTGTTGCATCAGGCATATAACTTGTTGAACTCCGTTCATGTGTGGTCTTTATTGTGGCTGTCGTAGCTCCTATCACACTGTACTCTATTATTCCGCTTGCTATATTTCCATCGGTCTTGATTTAATGGATTTGTTTGCCATCGTTGGCGACAGAATGATTTTCCATATGGCCGTTTATTTGGCAAATTTTGCAAAATCTATAAACCAGTTTTCTGCTACACTGGCTGGTTGTGTGCCCTCTGTATCGTAGTATTCGTAGGTATTTTTGCTAATACTGTTGTTTTACATATAGGACCGACTTCATGCCCATATGTATCACAATTTACGCAATAAGGTGTATTCAGCCTTCTCTTACAGTTGGACCACTCATGACCCAACTCATCACAAAAACTACAGAGCACTGTTGATGCAATTGTGTGGATGTTCTGTTGCGGTTCGTCAAAAATTTCTTCTGCCTGTTCTACTATCGCAATTAAGGAATTTAACTCTTCTTTTTGTTGGTCAATGAATCGAGCTCTTAGTGCTCGATCTCGTAGCTATAAATGTTTTAACTGCCACTCGCTTAAAATCGTCGGTCATCACCTTCTGGCTGTCCCTCCCATTGTATTGTAATTGTGTCGAGTGCCTCGTGTAGTAGTACTTCGATCCTATCTCCAAAGCTGCTGGCTGTTTCCCTGGTGTCCTGCTTACAGCTCAATATTTGCTCCCTTATTTGGTCAATGTTTCTTTTCTTTAAGTAAAATTTTTTAATTTGGTTACACAGTGCGTCCACTGATCCAAATTCTAGCCCTGCTATCCTTAAATATGCGGAGCCCAATAATCTTAGCTTCAGACATTTAATGATAGTTTGTGTTAGCTCTGCATTCGGTTCTTCCAGAGTTCTTTTTCCACCATTTTACAGCCTTGTATGAACCTGCACACTCCTGATTTTAAGTCAGGTCCATCAGAGCCGAAAAATGTGGGTACAAAGGCATTCACAATTTGCGTAATTTCCAACAATGCTGGCATGGTGACTATTAACTCTGCTCGGGGTGATGTTGGCCGTATTTCTACAAATTAATTAACTGTCTAATAATTAATAACTAATAATTAAACAATTTTTGTTTTATACTTATCACTCCATTTCTGCTCGCGCCCTGTCCCAGGATGCACAGTTGTTGGCAACATGTTCCTATACTTACCGATGCGATTTAAAACAAACTTTCCCTTTTTTCTCTCTAAACAACAGGATTACATATTCATTTTTATATAACTGCACTATGATTCTTTTTCCTTTTTCACCAAAAAAAATACGTTTATATGTGGGGATAAATTCGTCCTATCACAATGCAAAATCGATCAAACCCCAGGTTGTTGGAATTCAAGCGTTAGGGATTTGCTTCGGTCTTTGCAGCAATAGGATAGAATCTTAAGCTTTGATTGAATATTAATATCCAATCCAAACTTTTCCCAAACAGGCAACTTATTTCCTGTTGTTGCCAATTCAGAGTCAAACGAATCACAGGTTGTTGGAATTCAAACGTTAGTGATCCGTTTTAATCCTTGAGGCAACAATCTTGGAAGATACGCTTTCAGCTACGTATCCCACCAGCAGGATTTCAAATGAGTCCAAGGTTGTTGAATTCAACGTTATGACAATAGTAAACTCTTGTAGTTGCTCTGTTTAATCGCAATTTATACGACTACCGGCTGCGCCATTTGTTGTGTTTTATTTTTTATTTAAATTTAATTTTTTTATTAATTTTATTATTATTATTATATTTTATATTATTTTTATTTATACATTTTTACTATTACATTTTATTTATTATTATGCCGTCGCAGGGAGCCGCCTTTTTAGGGCTGGTCTGTGATCAGGCAGGTTAATTGGTTATTACAAGAATCTTCTTTTATTCTAAAATTCCTACTCTATTTATACTTAATTAATTCTGCTTCTGTTCTGCCATCACTGTTGGTTGTTGTTGCTGCTGCTGCCCAAGCGTGCGAATTCCAGCCGACCGTTGTTCCCAGGTTATTGCTGAGCGTGCACTTTTTCTAGTCACACATTCTTAACATTCTTTACTTTTAGAAGTTTGATAATTTTGTTATGTTGCTTCCATAGTATTTCAGCAGCGTCAGCATATTCGTACTTTTGATAATTTTAGTTAAATTTCATGTTGGCTGTTTGTTTGTTGGCTGGTGATCTTTTTTCACACCTGTTGTTGTTGTTGATATTGTGTATTATTTTTTGTAGTTATTATTGTTGCAGCTGCTGTTTATATTATTATTACAGCTGGCAGTTTTAGAGTAAATATTGGGTTTGGGAAAAGTTACACATAACAGTGTTATTTTAATATACGAAGATCAATTTTCATTTCTTAATATGCTGAACTTTTATATATTTTTTTATAACCAGATTGAACAAATCATTTAAAAGATCCTTCTTCAGTACTTCTAAACCCTAAAACAATTTTAATAGCATTATTATAAACCACATATATCGATATTAAACAAAAAAAATAATAAATCGATTTGCTCTACTTAATTTTATTATATCTAAATGTCTACCACGTTTTTTTGCACACGAATATATATATATATATATATATATATATATATATATATATATATATATATATATATATATATACTTGAACTTATTGATCTCAATTGTTATATTTTTATTGTTTGTTTTTTAGGTAGATAAGTTCTTATTTAAGTTTAAAAGTTTTTATTGGGCCAAAATGTGTGTAACAAAAAATGCACTTCATTGCTTATGTAAACCAAAAAAATGAGTATGTCCTTTTTAATTTTAATATATTTTTTTCTTTGTTTTAAACTATTACCAAATATTTAAAAATTAAAAGTTGATCATTTGGAAAATAGGTTTATCATAAAAAGTAAGTAAAGTTACACTATCCATCCCATGAAGCTTTCATGTATTTACCACAATTAATGGAATTATCACACCCTGGTCACTTAAAACACTGGCAAATGTAGAATACTTGACCACCAGTGTTGTTAACTCTTTATAAAAAACATTGCTATACTCTCCTTTTAAGGAAAACTAGAACGCGCTATATGAAAAAAAATTTACAAATTTTTGTGCCAAAACATGTTCCCAAGAAAGAACAATTTAGTAAAAGTTGATGATATTTCTAAAAATGTAATATTTATTGTAATAAAATACATAAATAACTATGTATCTAAATATTTGTTTTAAGTTTAATTCAGATAAAAGAGTAGATATTCTCATATGTAAATATGTACAACTAATAAAACAAAATTTAAACATACGTAAAATGGCATTTTCGAAAAAAGTTAAAACTGTATTTCAGTTAAAATTCGGGTGTTTTACTGCCAGTTCCTCTATTTCCAATCATTTTCGATCGTTCGCAAGATTCAAGATTGTGTTTTTGTATTAAATTCAAGTTTTTGTTTCAGTGACTGCTAATGTTTTAAACAATCAATAAATTAATAATCTTTGATTTTTTAACATTGAGCTTTTAAAGTGTAATAGTATTGTAAAGGCGGAAACTTTTAAATGTAAAAATGCACACATTTTCTGATTATACATGAAAAAAGTAGGAAATTTATTTAAATGGTACCAAGATGGAATTTTATGCTTATACACAATGAATTAAGTTTCATATTTAGTTGAATTACAATTTAAGTTTAGCTGTGTACCTATGTATATACATATATGAATGTATGTAGGTATTTATTATTTCCACTTGTAAGCATATTGTTACGTTTTACTTTTTATGAAACGTGAACTTTGATTCGAATGAGTAAAACAGACTCAGTTGTTGATTACAAAATTCAAATGTTACTCTTTATTTACTAAAACAGTCGCTGTATTATTTACTTTTACCTCACTGTACACAAAAACACTCAAAAGCTCTAAGTAGGTATTTGAAGTAAATTTACACTCTTTAACACGATCACGGTTAAAATTCAGCTTCAACTTCTGCTGCCACTGCACAGCCTATTTATACCCTCAATACGAGTTCTCGAATGTTCTATATCCAGAAACATCTAATAAGCAGTGAAGAAATATATAACCAACTTAACATAAATAATTTAATTTGCAAATATACACACATATTAATTAACAAAACTTAAGCAAACAAACTATCAAAATTACAATAGGTCTGTTCAATTAAAATTTATAACAATATTGATATTAGATATTATAAAAAATACTTTTATTGTTCTTGGTACTACTATTATCCAAAAATCGTTTTTTATACATTCGTATGTATGTATGTATAGATGTACATATATTTTATAATTTTGATTTATATATACATCTGTATATGAACATACATATATATGTATAAAAATAAACAATTTGCATGATCATCAATGAATTAAAAACTTAAAATGAAGAATGTGTGCAGGTATATAAAACTCAAAGCGTTTTCCTATTTTTGTCCTAAAATTTATTTGGTTTCAAAATTTCATGCAAGATTTTAAAAAGGAGAAAATCCATAGAGAACAAATAATTAAATATGCTTGGACCATGTACATACATACGCATAATACAAATATTAACATCTCAAATGTTTTACATTTACATTGAAAACAATTACAAAAAATGGGCTACACTCATATCTCTCTCAGCCACACATCCATCTACATCTGTCACATAAAACAACCAAAATCAAAATTCAACAGGTCACCCATTATGTTTACGTGAGAGCTACGGTCAGCTAAGATTTGCATTGTTTCTCATATACCAGAAACGATCAGCTGACACGGTTTCATTTACGTTTTTACATTTATGGTTGGCTAAATGACCTTTAATAAAATTACAACAACTTTCTCTTTGCTTTGTTACAGCCAATCTATTAAAAAGTTTAACAGTGCTAACTGTACAGAAATATTAAAGTCGAAAATATGCGAATATATCCATGCGCGTGTTTATTGCACATGGACAGCACATGCAAAATATTACATGATTACTCCAAATTGGCAACGTTGCTGTACACGTTTTATGAAAATTTAAGATGAGAGCAATAACCTCGAACAAATACCAATTTCAATGAAGCACAACAAAATGTTCTCACTTATAAGCATTAAACACATTCGACACAGCAGACTACACGAACACCTACCAATATCAAAATGCACAAAAATCACATTTTTTAATTTTTTTTCTTTACAAAATCGTTTTGCTATCACATATAAACTTTATTCACAAAATATGTTCTTAAAACAATCAATTATTCACTTTTTAATAAAATTAAATCACTAATTTGTGTTGTCGCCAAAAATTGAATTAGATCTAAGTTGACGACAGCTACAATGGTGTTCGTGTAGTCATAATGAATGTGTGTATTGTATTTATGCAGTCTGTGTTCGTGTAGCCTGCTGTGTCGAATGTGTTTAATGCTATATTATCAATACAGCTTTTGTTTTAACAAGAGCTAATAAGTCTTTAAAAGATTTTGTTCTTTGCCATAGTAACATTTAGAATTCTATGATTCCAGCCAACTGATAGATGTTAGTTTTAAACAGAGTCGTTTAAATTCAAATGGCATATCAGATGGAATCATTGGGATGCGTGGAATGAATACATCTTCGCCTTTGAATTTTCCAGTTAAAATAGTAGCTTCAATTACATAAGCCATCAACCTTTTAATAGCAAGTCTTGTACCATTACACAAACAGGGTTGATAGTGGCTCCAACTTTCAATTGGAGATTATGCGGAGGCAATCCTGGTAAGTCAACGAATTCAAAAATTCTGTTGGATAATTCATAACATCTTCTTCATTGGTAACAGTATCCACAGACTTGTACGACACCAATTCGCCAGAATCTTTGATTGTATAGCTAAGTTTCAGTTTTCAGTTACATTTTTTTCTTTTCGCTAAAATTGCTATCACTCAGCCATGCATGGCAGTTCGAAATATTTTAAAATATTAGAGTTAATATTTTGAAAAACTGATACACAATTCGTTTCTAAATTCATTTCAATTCGATTTTATTCAAACCATTAATTTAATTTATATACTTACCTATTGTAAGTATAAATTAAATACATATAAACACATCACTAAATATAATATTTAAATACATTATGCATGCTGCAAATGTATTTTTACGGAATATTTCAAACAATAAATCAAACACATAATATATATGTAAATGTAATGCTGTAACAAACTTTTCTCTAAGGCTCACTGATGTGCATAATGTAGTTAAATATGTATGCTTTTTGTGATGTGCTATATGTAATTTATTTCATAGACCCTCGGAGATTTAATTTACAATTAATGGGTTTATAAAATTAAATTAATGGTTTGACTTAAATCAATTGTAATAAAGTTAATTTTATTAAGGCTTCTTTTTTATACAGAATTACAAACATAAAAACTTAAAACTATCTCGTATTATTTTAATTTCATTACCTGTTTTTGTTAAATAATGCTACTTGTTTACATAATTTATAATAGAAAAAACAATCAAAAATTATTATTTTACTATAACTAAGCACTTTAACAAAACTTGCTTCCACCCTTACTGGCAGAGTTTTATCTACCTTATATAATTTTAACACTAAAACCTTAAAACTATCAATAAATAATAATTAAAAAACAAACAAAAATTATAAGGAAACAAAAAACAAACAAAAAAATAATAATAAAATAAAATTAGAGTAATAAAACTAAATAAATAAATTAACTCTACCCCCTATATATACCGGGAGTGGGAGGAAACTCATTAGATTCCTCCTGTAAAACACCAATGCAAGAAATGTACTGGGTATTTGACCAACTAAACCCTCGTTCATTAGATAAAATATCTTGAACAACACTGCCCTCTACACTCGAGTTTTTCAACAAAATTTCTGCATCAACTGCAGAGCATAAGTAGATAAAGGACGCATCTTTGCTTTTTCATAAATAAATTTATTTGAATATCTCTTTATGCCGGGTTTATAATTCTTCTCTCTGCATTTCCTCAGCACATGTCTTTCGAATATTTCCAGTTTTTCCATTTTCGTCTTTGAAATTGTAAACCATATAGGAAATGCATACAGAAGAATTAGTCTTATACTTACTTTATACAAAACGAGTTTCTTACTAACAGGTAAAAATCGACTATTAAATAATTTAGAAAATGCACCTTTAACCCGATTGCATCTATCCAAATTATATGAAACATGATTGTTAAATTTCACCAATTTGCTAAAATTAACCCCAAGATATTTGATACTATCCCTGAACTCTATTTCACTATCCCTAATGCCAACTTCAATCTTTTAGATTCAGGCACTACCGTATACTTACACTTCCCGACGCGTTCCTTAAACATATTGCATTGCTTTTGCAGCATTAATTTTAATACCCACTTAGAATAAAATTCATTAACACACCTGAAACCGACTGAGTGCAACCAACGGTAACATCATGCGCATAAAGGAGCGAGTCATCCGCGTAAGAATTCCTTGCGAATCGTTAAGTTCGTGAGGAAAATCATACATACAAATGAGGCGCTAATACAGAACCTTGCGGAACACCACATGTAACATCACCCATAACTGATAACTTATCGCCAACTTGCACTCAAAATGTTTTACCTTCAAAAACGCTGTGAAAGAGTTTAATTACTGAGGGTCAAAACCAATCTGCATCATTTTAAACAATATGCCATTATGATACGCCTTATCAAAGGCCTTTTCGATATCTAGCGACACCGCCACCGTACTTTCTGCTCCCTCAAGCCCTGAACAATGTCACTTTGAAATTTCAAAGTGCATGTACCGTAGAGCTCCCTTTTTAAAACCAAACTGTTTTTCAGAAATATACGGAACATGCACTCTATATCCATCTTCTCTCGAATAACTCTCTCAAGAAGTTTACCTATGTTAGAAAGTAATGAAATTGGCTTAAAATTATTTACATCAACATTGTCCTTTTGTTTCTGAGTCGGAATGAACTTAGCCCTTTTCCAAGCGTATGGAAAATAAGAATTATTCAAACAGTTGCTGAAAATATTAGAAGCTAGCGAAATGGTGTTATTTATGGCATCCTGTATATCAGTGGTGTCGCTCCCTGGCGAAGTTCCATGAAAAATTGAAGCAAAATGCTCTCTTAGTACATCTAATTTTTGGTCCAGCTCAACAACTTTAACACCATTGACCGATACGTCCCTCATGACTGACGACTGTAAGCCTGTAGGTCCGGGCCTAATTTTCACCAATTTATTATTGAAATATTCAGCCTGTTCGATTTCTATCCGCTCCTTTATAATAACCTTTATCAAATCAATCTGCTTTGAAATCAATAAATACCAGGGATCCCTTCTATTCAAGGTCCTAGTAAATATTTCCTTCAACTCATTCTGCCAATTATACTTAATTTTAAAATTTTTTCAATGTATCCGAAGGAATGAATTTCTGTTACGACATTCAACCTTTGTAGCAAGTCTTTGCGATACCGTATCCACTGATCTATTAAAACGCTCAATAAAATAATCGATCTCCTCATTATTAAGATTTCTTAAACTTGTCGGAAAATCATTCAAAGGAATGTGTAAGTCAGCTTTAAACTCATTCCAGTCTGTATACTTATCAGATGTAAAGTATGAAGGAGTCCTCAAAAGAAAGTCAAATTCCGACAGCAAAATTCGTAATAGCAATGGGTTATAATCAGAAAATGTAGGCAGAACTTGCGTTCTATATGAGTCATAATCAAATAATTCATTGCTTATTATAAAATGATCCATGTGAGAAGAACCACGCGGAAAAGTAGGACAGGTATCACAAATTCTAGACACTGAAATACACTCATCCTGAAGCCAAGATAAAAGAACCTCAACATTAAAATTGTTCACTAAGTCCCCAACAACTATGCTTAGCATTTAAATCACCACCTAATATAAGTCCATCGTAGCTCCTCGAGGATCTTACAATCAAGGAAAGACTTACACACTTCTACGATTAGAGTTAGAATAGAAATAAATCGATCCACAAAGAACTTTCTTAGCAACACCATTAAATGAAACCGTAATTTCAATAAAAACGCTGGGAAACTGTATTTCAGGTATAACTATTATTTTAAAACAAATTAGCTCTTCAGAATAATGCCCACACCTAAATTTCTAGAATCCTTTACTACATTGAAATCATCAAGATACAAATTAAAATGGTCAGACACATGCAGTTCCTGAATAAAAGCAATATCAATATCAAATTGGTTCAATAAAATATTCAGTTCAGTTCTCCTGCCCTATGGACAAAAAAAAGTTGCAAAATTAATAAATTTACGGCCCGTATACATTTTGAATGTCATTAATTAATTTCAAACATCTTGTCCTTGCTTGATCCTTTGACAGAGATTTGTACAAGCTTAAAAATCCTAATTTCATCCTCCAATGTTAATGGATCCGGAGAACACAAACACCTCGCTATTGACAAAACTCCTGCACAAAAGCCGGCTTTTCCCGCTTACTCCCAATCGGAGTCTCATTAAAACAACTAGCAAATGTTCTTCCCTGTATTAAAACTGATTGCGTCAACGCGCCCTCCACATTATGTGCAGCTAATTTTATCCTATTCCTAGCCTCCTCCGAGACTTCTTCCTTAACGACACAAACTTTTTATACGCAGGACATCCTCTATAATTCGAAGTATGACCGCGTTCATTGCAGTTAACGCAAAACGGTAATTCCTTCCCATCACCAACAAAGAGCACTCACCAGGACTGTGTTTTCATTGCACTTCAAGCAAACAAACGGCCTACTGCAATTCCTAGAAAAATGACCCCAACGCTGGCATCTCCAACATTGGGGTATTTTAGTGGTATATTTTGGCGCTCCCATGTCACCACTTGGTTAAGAATAAACCTCACCGCAACCAAGTCCCCACTTTCCGACCGGGCTTTAATACTACCAAAACAAACCCGTGTCTATGCCTTGTTTCCTTGAAAATCGGTCGAAAATTTGGAAACAGTATCTACTGTATCCGGCACTATTCTGTCCAATTCACTCTTAATTTCACTAATATCAGATTTGTGGTACAATCCCCTACAAATCACACTACTACGCTTAAACTCCTTTGGAGTGTAAGTATAAGACGATACCCCTTCCCCTTAATAACTCTCTCATCTCAGAATGTACAACTGCGTCCTTTAAATACAGCTTGCTCTTGGATTGTGTTTGGTTCTTTATTTTAAATTCAATTTTCTTTGCATTTTGTTGATCGATCAACGATTTTACATTGACGTTCTCCAAAAATATAGGAGGACAAAAGAATTCCTGGTCCCAACGTCGACACATCACCATTATTTTGAACCCGTCGCCCTGAATTTCCTCTATCCGCTGAACTTTCAGCCTCTAAGTCTAAGTCCCCAACAAAGAATACTTATTATAATTATTAACATTTATATCCACCACATTGCTTTTCCCAAATTTCATTTTCGCAAACTTATCTGTACCTCACCTTGTACTCTTCTTTTTTTTTCTGCGCAACTTGAAACCCATCATCCACAGACGAAATTGAACATAAGTCTTCCTCCATATTACCTTGAGCTACTTCAGGAATTTGAATATCTTCAAAATATCCACCCTATCTCTATCGCTTGCACCCAATAGCTTTTGAAAATTATTCTTCACTTCTTTAATTGGCTGATTGGCATATACTGCATCCAACAATTTTACCCAGCTGTGTACAATTTATATCCTTATCGTGTGTCACTTCGATTTCACCCATGCTATTTGGCTCATGGCATTTCAGTAAATTTGATTTCCTCGCAGACCCTTCATTCTGGGAATTCGGTTTGGAAATTTCCGCTACTCTTCAATTGCGGTGGGCGTCCACCAGATTGCGAAAGCAATGGATTTATATCCGTGCTAATAATTGCAACAACAATATAAAGAACTTCTTATTCTTATATTTCAAAATTTTAATTATTAAAAAAAAATTTTTTTTTTTTTTTTTTTTTTTTATATATATATTTTTTTTTTTGACAGTTAAGTAAAAGTTCAAATTTAATTTTTTTCAATACACGTCCGATACTTTTCACAGCAAATCCAAGAATCGAATTGTAATGAATTTAAAAACAATTGTATTCAAGTTTTTCAAACATTAACTCTAATTTTTTCAAATATTTGAAATGAATGCAGCTTTACTAAAATTGCAATAACTCATGAACCAATACACATACAGAGACCGCTTATACATAAAGACCTTGGTACTGGCGTCGCCTTTCATGTGAATTTTGCAGAAACGAAATCGGTTCACGCATTCCAGGGAACATTTATGTCTAATACAATGCAACTTATTTTTATATATATACATAGAATTTTACTATAATTTACGCCTTTTCAGCTGTTGCGTGAGCTTATATTTTTACTCGTCTGGCCATTGGCATACCTACACACGATGTGTACCGTGCCATTCATAAAATAAATTTACCTTAAATTCCGGGCAGCTGTCAGTAGGGCAAACAAAAGGAAAAGTCGAAAATAGTACCACTGAATTCAACTACTTGTTCGGAACTGGAACGTCTCGATGATGGAGAATCAAGGTGTTGCTGACTCTCCTAATTCTACCCACCCAAACGGATTGTTGTGGCTGCACAATCCCCATAATGGCTACTTACCATTTCAATGCTGTAAGGACGCCAAAAACGTATGACCCTGTTAAACTTTCCCTTCCCTCCTAGGAACTACGCCCTCTTCCCCTTGCCAATCTTTCTACCATATTACCGAATTTGAATAACTTTCAACCTTCAATAAATTCATTATAAACGCATATACTTTTATTTCGAGAAATCTTAAAACTATGAACAATCTTATAATTCTAAAAGACTTCAATTCTTAAGTCTATTTTTCTATACTAGGTACTATTATACCTATACTTTAACAATACCAATTAGTATTTTTCTTTTTATATCGTTATAACTTTTAAATTTATGTACGATTACACTTTTAATAACTTTGATTATTTAATACTAATATTTATATAATATATACCATATACACTCAAAGTATATACCCATATATACATATATGTATATGTGGAACTTTGATACTTACTAACTTATGGCGACACACAAACAAATCAGACAGAGATATATTGTGACTAAAAGTCTGGCGGCTGACCGCTGCGAACTAAGCAATTAGCTGCTTAGTTCGCATCAGAAACTCAAATGGGATATACTGGTCAATAATCAAAAAAGAAGTGATCGAACTCGATAACTTCGAGTCACTACTTACAAAAATGGATAAATTTTTCTTGATTCAAATTATTACCACAGGAACGGCAAACTTAATAGCCACCTTAAGTACAATCAGCAAAACATTCAAGACAAAACCGTTAAACGATAAAATTTCAGAAGTAGCAAATGTATGACCGTTCAAGGCTCATACATAACATATACACATACATGTATGTAAGTGCATAATATGATACTTATTTCAACAATATAAAATTCTCTGGTAATGAATTATAATCTCTTTTCTTCTACATTCCAAATAATTTACAATGAATCAAAAGGAAACGACGACGATCTTCACAATTTACACTGTGCTGAGTTTGCCGATTTACAACACTTAACCTAGGTTAGAATTATTATCTGTCCTACTGTGACCCGACAAGGCATCCACAGTTATTCTTAAAAAAACTTAATGATTAGGAATACTTTTCCCTTTTAGCTTTCGATATACTATTTGCACGTCAAACCAAATCAGCGTTATTTATAGAAAGGCACTAATTTAATAAAACGCAATTATCAAAAAATATATATATATATATATATATATATATATATATATATATATATAACTTCCTTTACATACTACCATGACTTTTTACTTATCTTGATGCACGATTGGCGGTGACGCTTTTGTTCTGTCTGGGCTGCGGTGTATTATGGCCCGATTTGTAACTTACTTTGCTGACAGGTTTTATGCGGCTAACCCTCCCCTTTTTCGTCTCAGGTGGATGTTAGTCGAACCGTATATTTAAGTAGGGGGTGTGAAGGTTTTGTTGTTGGTGACTGGTGGTTGTATTACTGCTTCCACTTAATGGCGGGCTTCCTTCGCTTTTAATTTATCTTATTTCCACTTCAGCTCTGGCATTTTTCTTCTCCACTTCTTAAATGCAGCGTCTTTTTTTTTGTTCACTTCATTTTATTTTTAGTCCTGGCTTCTGCTTTCTCTCTTTTTTCCTTTATAATTTTTCCTTTATTAATTTTACGTTAATATTTCACAACAAAATATTGCCATTGAAGCTTTACCGAACTTACTTGTTCTTCTTTCTTTAGCCAGCGGATGAGTGAGTTTTCGGTTAGCGTGACTATCCAAAAGTTCTCCACGAACCTTTCACTCAACCCACGCTCGTTGAGTAAAAAACTTTCTAACTTCATTTTATGTTGATTTTTCTTCGTTCAAAACAGGTATCAGGTGTTTCAACTGCACTTATCGATCGCCAAGTTGCCACCCTGTCTTGGATATAACTCGGGGTCTACACGCGAAAATCATGTTTCATGATACTAACATAACACAGTCCATCAACAGAGATTTCAAAAACATATAAATATATACATATAAATAGTCAAATGGCTTACTAAATAATCAGTACCGAGATTGAAAGGCAAGCTAGAAGCAATCCTATTGCATAAATAAAAAATTTAATTTATTGAACTTCAGAAATGTAAAAGTATAAAATAGGGTTTTAAATAGTCTCATTTTACACATGTCAACTTTTGAGTTTATGGGAGAGAGGTTAAAAAATAGTGGCTGCTTTAAGTGACCGTTCATATATTTTTTCTATGCTCATTAGTCTAATATATTAGTTATCTATACATTTCACCAATCGTACTTCATACAGTTCGGACGTGTTATTTTAGTGCAGCTGAATTATCTGTGAGAAGTGGAAAAAAAACTTCTTTTCTCTTGTGTTTTGCAAAACACCCGTAATAGGTGAAAATTAATTTATATATGAAACTCTAGTGCTATTGACACTTTATTTTGAACAGTTAAAAATAATAAAAACTTGATTAAAAGGAAACAACAAAAAACTAAAACAAAAAAAAACTTGAAAAGTGATATTGAACATTGCTCTTTATGAGCTCTTTAAACATAACAAACTGTGAAGTGAGTGTAAATGGCAGAAATGCTTATCTTACAGTGAGTGCAGAGGCTCTTAATGCCAATAATACAAATAAAAACTATTGATAGTTATTATCTTACGGCCAAACCAATTTCTCGTGCGTGCTCAGTTTCTCTTACTCAGCCAACTGGTGACTTATTAACAATACCGTTACTTGAGAAAATTTAGTTACGTCGGCAGCATCATCTGCTTCAGGTTCATATTCTTCACAAGTGGATAATATTATTAACAACGTGCAGAAACCCAAAGTCCAAGTCGGAATGGACAGATACATTACAGTAGTAAAGCGAGGGCAGAGCCCTAAATCGTCAAAATATCATCGGTGCCAAAATTTCTAGAGATAAGGATGCCGATTCCATAAACTCCCATAACCGTTTCTCATTATTGAAAGACAAAAACGATGAAGTCTCTGTAACGACTAAATCTTCGAAACCACCTCCAATTTATCTCAGAAAAAATTCGAATGCCCTTGTTAAAAACTAGTTTCGGCAATTGGTGAAGGCTCCTTTTATGTAATACCATAAAACGCGGTAACATTGACGAGACTAAGATTCAAATTAATACTGAAACAGACTATAGGAAGATGACTGCAGAGCTTGATAAGGATAAAAAGGATTATTATACCTATCAGTTGAAAAGTGCCAAGGGTATGCAAATTGTTTTAAAGGCATAGACTCATGTGTGGATCCTTCGAGGTAAAAGGAGCTTTGAGTGACCTAGGCTTCAAAGTTAAAACGTTATTAATTTAAAAAATCGTGAAAAATTCCCAACCAATGTTCCGTGTGGAATTGGAACCAAACGATACTAAATTAAAAAAAATGAGATTCATCTATTTATGATGTCAAATACCTGTTACACCGAAAATTACTGTGGAGGAGCCCCACAAACGTACAGGGCCAGTTCAATGCCACAACTGTCAGGAATATGGGCACACAAAACGTATTGCAAGTTGCCAACAGTTTGCGTTGTGTGTGGGAACTACATGGTACGGCTAATTGTAACAAGCCGAAAAATAATCAAAACTACAAAATGTAGTAATTGCGGTGGCAATCATACTGCTAATTACAGGGTTGTCCGGTGTATTCTGTTGTTAAGCTGTCCATGAAACCGAAACCAAAACCCGTGTCAGATCAGGCACGAAACGTATTCCCTGCCCCTGTCTCTTATCCCCAAATGGCCCAATCAACCACAAACCAGGTATCGTATGCTGATGCTGTTAAGAATAATTCTGAAGCAAAGAAAAGGTGGAATCAACAAATATTTCACCAAATATGGACTTTAATTATAGTCGCCTTGAAGCCACTGTAGAAAATCTGGTGCAAACAATAAATAATTTCACAACAACAATGACTAGCATGATGCAAGAAATGCTGCGTATGCAGAATACATTGCTTCAAGCTATTGTCAATAGACCATGAACACCATAAAAATATGTTTCTGGAACGCTAACGGCATTCGCCAACATAAAAGTGAGCTCGAGCACTTCCTAACGGAAAAAGGTATTGATGTAATGCTCGTCTCCGAAACTCATTTGACTACAAGAAGTATATATACTCTATACGATTCAAAGGATCCGAGGGGTAGGGCATGTGGTGGCACAGCCATTTTAATAAAGTCAAGAATCAAACATTATTTTGTAGATAATATCAGTGAAGAGTATCTCCAAGCAACGAATTGCATAGAAAATTGTGGTCAAAATATAGTTATAGCATCAGTTTATTGTCCTCCTAGATTCACAATGTCTGCGGATCAATATGAGGAATTTTATAAATCTCTTGGAACTCGCTTTCTGGCAGCTGGTGACTACAATGCAAAACATCCTGGGTTCCCCGTCTGATTACTCCCAGGGGTCGAACATTGTTCAACTCAATTACAAAATGGGCTTAGACGTCATCTCAAGTGGGGAACCTACATATTGGCCGTCTG
This sequence comes from Eumeta japonica, assembly GCA_005406025.1. NCBI lineage: Eukaryota > Metazoa > Arthropoda > Insecta > Lepidoptera > Psychidae > Eumeta > Eumeta japonica. The sequence goes on from BGZK01003302.1 coordinate 18,795, forward strand.
ACAGACAAAAAATTCCAGATGTTATAGATTTTGGTGTCACAAAGAACATCTCCAGAGAATTAGTGGATGTGGAGGCATCACTAGATTTGTCTTCCGATCACTCTCCTACTATTGTATCCATTCGTATCCCACAAAGATACGAGCTACCTTTCACAAATATGAATGTAATAAGCCGTACTAATTGGCTGAGATTTAAAAAGTACCTTAGTAGCCATTGCTCGGAAAGCATCCGACTAAGAACACCTGGTGACATTGAACTGGGCATTGAGAACATCAACAAAATGATGAACGAGGCTGTTCATCATGCCAGTACCACCTATCAGCAGCCTAGTTTTAATCGCATATTCTCTGCAGATATTCAACGCCTCGTAAGTGAAAAAAGGAGAGCAAGAAGGGAGTGGCAGCAACACAGATCTCCATCATTTAAAGAATATCTGGAAAATCTTGATGTAACGCCGGAAACCAACTATTCTTTATGGAGAACGGCTAGAAACCTAAAAAGGCCGGTTGAATGCAAGTCACCTCTACGCAATTCAAGTGAAGATTGGGCACGTAGCGATTGTGAAAAAGGTAACCTGTTTGCTACCCATTTAAAAGCTGTTTTCATCCCCAACGTATGTACAGACATTGTCGATTTGCCTAGTATTGTTTCTTACCTCCTATTCCAATGGCTTTGAGTTTCGTGAGGTACAAAATGTAATTATAGATCTTAACCCTAAGAAGACTCCGGGTATTGATGGGATCAGTAACAAGATGTTGATCGAGTTGCCTCGAGTAGCAGTAAGAATTTTGCTTTTCATTTTCAATGCTATGTTGAGGTTGGAATATTTTCCTAATAACTGGAAGGTTGCAGTGGTCAAGATGATACCAAAGCCGGGTAAAGATTTGACTAAAGCTGAGTCATATAGGCCTATAAGCTTATTACCAACAATGTCAAAGCTCTTCGAAGCTACTTGAAAAAATTGTCTCAATACTAGCGGAACGTAATTGTATCCAGACCATCAATTTGGTTTAGACGACAACATAGTACTATTGAACAAACGCATAGATTGGTTCAAGTCATAAGAAGCGCCTTCGAGCAAAAAGTTATTGTTCAGCACTATTTATTGATGTACCTCAAGCTTTTGATAAAGTGTGGCACGAAGGCCTGATTTTGAAGTTAAAACTTCATTTGCTTACGAACATAGTCAAGCTTTTGGAAAATTATATAACCCCCCGAAAGTTTGTTGTGAAGGAAGGTGAGTTTGTTAGTTTACCCGAATATATTGCTTCCGGTGGGTCTAAGCATACTGGGGCCACTTTTATATTTGATATACACGTCTGATATGCCTGTTGGTAGCAATATTCACACATCTACATTTGCCGATGATACAGCTTGCCTAAGTACACACAAAATATCTCAAGAAGCGACCCGACATCTCCAGGAATATATTTTTCAGTTTGAACAATGGTTAAGGCTCTGGAGAATAAAAGTAAATGAACAGAAATGTGTTCACGTGACATTTACACTACGTAGGGAAACATGCCCACCAATTCGTATAAATAATCAAATTGTCCCCCAACACTCACACGTAAAATATCTTGGTATTCACCTAGATCAGCGGCTTACTTGGAAGTTCCCACAACTTTTTTGTATTGCTAAGAAAATAAATGCAATACAAAAAAGTTGTTTTTGTCTTTGAAAATGTGTTTAAATGTTTTTTTTTAAATTCTCATTATTTCAATTAAATAATAGAATATGAAGTAAATGTTTGAACATTATTTTCAACAAAGGTTCGAGTCTACTGACGAGCTGGTAGCATCAGCGAAATGTCGGCAGCATTTAGACATGCTGAAGGGCTAAAACAAAACAACTAGAAGGGTCTTTTGACCCAAAATAATACCTTAATCTAGGTTAGAATTATTATCTGTCCTACTGTGACAATAGAACATCCACAGTTACTCTTAAAAAACTTAATGATTAGGAATACTATTCCTTTTTAGCTTTTGATATACTATTTACACATGCCAAAACAAATCAACGTTATTTATGAAAGACTCGCAATTTTAATAAAACGCAATTATCAAAAGAATATATATATATACAAGTTAAACAAGGACGTTTACTTGTTTTAAAAGAAAAGGTTTGCAGTCAGGAAGCCAAAGGCCCCTGACTGCGTGTGTACTCTCACGTTCAGGAAAAATTAAAACAAGCGAACGGATTTTTAATGTATTGCTTTATTTCAGGTCCGGAATTAAATTGAATCTTTCTTAATTCAATTTGGCATTTTTAACTTTGAATTTCTGATTTGCTATTGTGGGGATATGCTTACAATGCAGTTTACATTATTTCATTTTGATCAACAATCAAATATTAAATATTTTGGGTGCGGATCATATTGCAACACTTGCAATCGTAAATTGTTTACATTGCAATATGATTGACAGTTTAGTGCTCCACTCAAGTAGTAGGGGTGTTAACTCCTCCCGTTTAAGTATCAGCGTCTCGCTGATTAGTTTTAAATTTTCAATAATTTTAAAAATATAAAAAATTGTTCTTGAATAGTGATTTCAGGTACCCCACCTGCTGGAAATTTCAGGCTTCCAAATATTTTTTCCATAGGATGACCATTATGCCCACCACTATGGCTAGTAAAAGGTAACCAGTTATATGTGACCAGAATGAAAGCTTCAAATGGTATCTTGTTCTGTATTTTTCTCGTGGATTTCATGCAGTAAGTTAACGTCAAGTTTACGCTCTTTTTCGTACACGTTGGCAATCAAGGGTGGTAGTGATTCTTTCGTTTACAAATCGCTTGTTTTCAATTTCAATTGATTCGTTAAATAATTTTATTAGAAATGTACCTTCCAAGATCTTGTTATTTTGTTGAGGGTGAATAGTACCTTTGAAATTTGTCACAAATACAAGGTCATCTTCCAGCTGCCCTATCAAAACCTCTTTGTTGGAAAGGAAAGTGCAATTTGCGTTTAAACCTCTTAAGATTCTGGAGAGGCAGTCATTATCCTTAGCTTTTTAATTGCTGAGCACTGCAAATTGTTGTATTGATGATCATCGAGCAACCTTCCTCCATGCCATACACATCCTCGTGATTCAGAAGAACTGTACTATATTTCAAGTCGAGTTGCTTGCTCTGAATTATAGCTGCTCTTACTATGATTTTATCAAATCTCTTTGGAATGGAAAGAATGTACAATAGTGTCGTGCCATTAACGAATACGCTTGGTTTCCCATATTCGACAGCTTCGACCTCATTATTATATGGTAGTGAATGTACTTCTGAAACTATACGTTGAATTTCGTCCATATCTAATAGATTTGTATTGATTACACCACTTTTCGCTAGCTGGCAGGCTCGTATTATTTCTTCAATATCTTCCTTAATGATTAGCAGCTGATTAAGTGACTCCTGAGTATACATTCTAGTTCAGATTTCGAAACCTTTTTATTAACATTTTTAATTAAAATGTTCATTCTCTTAACAACTTCATTAGTTTTTTCGATTAATTTATTATTAATAATATACTGGTGTTCGTTATATTCTACAATCTTTTCCTGGCTCTGTAGGACCTGATTCCAGTCGGCTGCATCCGGATTTCCCGCAATCCATTTCCAAGCTGAGCCAATCCAATCTATGGACCTTTTATTGCTTGTGGTACCCTTGATGGAATTCAAATATTTTTTTGTTAAACTCGTTGTTTTTGATAGATAAAACCTTCTTCAGTAGCATGAAGCAATCCTTCTAGCCTTTCTAGATTTATCACGTGCACTATGTTAAGATAATCGTTAATTATCCAGCCGTCTCCACTTTTTATGGTCACTAATGGCGTTCGATACTCAAGGACCTGGTAGGCACCAGTGATGGGGAGTAGTAAACATAAACTTAAGCAATAAGATAATAATTATTTAGAGTTTTATTTTAATTTCAATAAAATTTTCATGAGGATATTGAAACAATAGAAAAAAAATTAATATTATTTACGCATTTACCCACATTTCTTAAGATATTAATATTATAAATTCAGAATATAACTTCTTTGTTTGTTTTTTCCTTTAATGTAAAAAAATTATAAACTCTTCTCAAAGAACAATATTCAGCTTTTCAATCATGACTGATTATCTTTAATTACTTGACATTGACATGTTTTATTATAATTATTATAAAAATTTTCCTTTGTATAATTTTTTCTTCATTGTTATTTTTATATAATTCTTTTCTTAACTATGTGCTTGTCATTTACATGCGACTTATGATATTTTCTTCCCTTGTCATTATAAAATGTTACGCGATTATTAACAGAAACTTTGTGCTTTTGTACAGTGGTTTATGTTTAGATTTAATTACTTCTTGATTTTCTTCTAAATCGATTGGGGCAGATCTGTTTTTATTCAAACGGTCATTGGTAATTTTTTGGTTATTTTCTATTAAACCACGAATATCTTGGTTAACTTGATCACGAAAATTTACTAATTGTTGATAATTAAATCTTTCTGTTCTATTAAAAAATATATATATATAATATATATGAAACACCTTACTCAGTTTATTCCTTAAATGAATAGCAGAACGATTTTTAATATGAAAGAGTTTAGCGAATTTAGAAAATTTATCGATACAGCTTATAAACTTACATCCTTGAATTTCAAAATATCGACATGCAGAATTTCGCAAAGGTACGAAGGAATGGGTGTTGACTGTATTTTAGGTTTGCTAGGATGCCTTTCGTATTTACTTAGTTTGCATATTTCACAATTTTAGTATAATTGCGAATATGGCTTCTCATATGGGGAAAGTAGTACTTTTCCAGTATCTGCAAACCATTTTCTTTATCGTTACGGTGAGCACGCTTATGCTCATTTTCTATAATTTCGCAAACCTTCTCTGGGTTTGTGACATCCTCCACTAATCTCTGAGTGATTCTATTTTATATGATACAAAATGCGTTAAATATACATATGTTGAGCAACGCAATAAAACATTCAGGATCTTGATACCATTAACACAATTTGGATTAAGGCATCGTTTTAAAGTTTCTGTCAAGGTTTGGGCAGAGATATTATCAAGAGTATTATGGCATGATGTCTAGTATAACCTGGATGTGGCTGAATTCTGCTATGCAATTCTTTACCCTGTCGTATTATCAATTGACTTTTGAATACGTTTAAAGGGAATTCAACATGGGGAATCAAGTCGCTAGAATCCTGTTGAGCGCTATGAACCGTTGCCTCATCTTCATCCTGATCCTCATCAGCAGTGACAGTTTCTGATCCACCCTCCGAAGCCGTAACAGTTGTCTCTAGTCGAGACAATGCGTCAGCAACGACATTTGACTTACCAGGCTTGTACACGAGCTCGTAATTGTATTCTTCGATTCTGGCCTTCCATCTTTTAAGCTTAGCATTATGATTTTGGTTTCCCAGAGCATAAGTTAAGGGCTGATGGTCTGTGAAGATTTTTACCTATTTTGCTCCGTACAGATATGAACGCAAATTATCCAACGCCCTGACGATGGCCAGCATTTCCATCTCATTTGTTGCATAATTTTCTTCTGTTTTATTTAACGAGCGCGAAATAAATGCTGTTGGTTTGTCTGTTCCTGTAAAATCTTGGGACAATACAGCCCCGACAGCATAGTTAGAAGCATCAGTAGTTAAATTAAAAGATTGATCAAAGTCTGGAAATGCTAAAACTTCAGACATCAATTAGACTTTCAGTTCATTAAAAGCCTTTAGTGCCTCTTCATTCAATGTAACAGGTACCTTCCTAGAGGAGTTTGCTTTTACCTGGGCATTTTCACCTCTCGTTAGGTTAGTTAAGGGCTTAGCAATCTTTGCGTAATCTCTAATAAACTTCCTGTAATAAGAAGTCATACCGAGAAAACTTTTAAGGTCCTTTAGTGTACTAGGAATAGCTAATTCTGAATTGCTTCGATTTTCTGGGGGTCTGCGCGTATACCGTTTTCCGAAACAACATATCCAGGAAGGATACTTGCGTTTGAAGGAACTTGGGTTTTTTCAAATTGACTTTAAGTCGCGATGCTAAGAGCTTTTCAAATACCGTTTCGACGTTTTTCAAATGATCATCGATGTCATGACCATATACTATAATATCGTCAATATACACATAACATATCCTGCCAATGTGTTCCTTCAATACATCGTCAATGATCCTTTGGAAATGGATGGAGCATTTTTAATAGGGGAGACGCAAAAATTCGAATTTCCCATTTAATGTAGAAAAAGCTGTTTTAGGTATATCAGAGTCTTTCATTGGAATCTGATGGAAGCCTGATGTCAGATCCAATGTTGTAAAATATTTAGCCTTGCCCAAACTGGCTAGAGTTGAATTGATATCTGGTATTGGATAAGTGTCTGAAATAGTTACCGAGTTTAATCTCTTAAAGTCAATTACCATCCTGTATTGTTTCTCACCGTTAGGTTTAGCTTTCTTTGGAACTACCCATACCGGAGAATTATAGGGACTCTTAGATGGCCTAATTATATTTTGGTCTAACAACTCAGAAATTTGTTCTTCTACAACAGGGCGCATATTTACAGGATAAGGTGCTTTTGGTGTAGATAGGTTCGTCGGTGCTTGTTTTTATTTCTGCTCGGATAGAGGTAGTGACGATCTCACCAGCCTCTAATGGCCCAAACAATGAATCATATTTACTGATTAGGCTTTTAAGTCTATAAGCCACCTCCTCGGGAAAATGTCCCGATGTAAAATTTATCTCCTGAAGAAAATTTTTCTCTCAGAGTAAAGGTCACATTGTACTCAATGTCATTTATTTTCCTTCCTATTTATAATAGCACCAAGTGCCTTAAGGGTATCATCGCCGATGATACCGTCAAACAATTTCAACTCTGGAATTATATAAAATGTAACAATATCACTAATTCCTACCGATTCAAAAATATTCCTTCTATTTTTTTATCTATGTCTATTGATCCTGCTGCTGTTCTTACGGGGAAGGGTTTCTTTAGTTTTGTGCCTGTTTCACATATGCGCTCAACAAATTCTTGTTGGCTCCGGTGTCCACAAGGAACTTTAGTGGCACACCAGCCATTGTAGTAATACTTAAGTATGGAACGCTGGAAGGGAGGTCCCTGTCATAAAATTTGCCTCCGGAGAAGCATCATCATAGACCTGCGTTCCATTATAATCGTTCATTGATGCCTCCATTTTCAAGGAAGTACGGGAAATGATCATACTGTTCGGTGTAAGTGTTGAATAACTTCTGCTGTTTGAAAGGGTTTCTAAAATTATCGGATTTTGCGCCCCTTTTGAAACCTGAAGGCCTGTTCATGTAGTTAACCGTTCTGGATTGCACGGATTCATCGACTTCCATTCTTTCGTTAGGTTTTGGTCCTAATGGCCTTGGCGGTGATGGTCGAGGTCCTGTAGGATGTACCCATGGTTTGAAATTACGAGCTTGGAAATTATTTATGTACCTTGGTGGAACCTGAGGCTATGCCTTAGCTCAACTCTTGGCATCACATTCATGGGTACCGTTATTTGGTTCCTAACGAACGGATGTAGATTGGTATTTCTTAAGTTTAAATTTTGCATTTCCAAACACATCGCGTAAGCCTCTGGCAAGGTTTCGGGCTTTTGGACAATCAATAATCTGGAAAGATCACCATTTAACCCGCGAATAAAAACATCTAGCGCCCTATTACGGTATGTTTCTATGAGTGCATCTACCGTTTCCTTCGAATAATTTTCGGTTTTTATCTTATTTATTATTAAGGAAAATTGAAAAATTGATGATTAACCGTGGCATAGAACTCATCGAGTCTCGAATTTCTCTGCATCAATTGCGTTAATTGATGCTCAAGAGTCCTAATGTCTCTTTTGTCTGCGTAGTGCAGAGATAAACATTCTTTGATTTTTGCCCAGTCTGGGTCGAAAATATTATAGGAAACTAGCGCAGTGTCGGCTCTTCCCCTAACCTTTTGTCTTATGCTTTGAAGAATCGCCCTATATAGGCTTATTACGAACAATTTCGTAATCACTTAGAATGGACTCTACACTGTGTATCCAGGACACGTATTGCGTTGGATTACCGTCAAATGGCTGAAGCTCCTTTACCCTATCAGGAAGCTGACAAATTTCTTTGAGTTCAAATTCGGTACGAGGGGCAGGAGGTGGTTGGTAGAGAGATTTCAACTGAAGGTGAATGCTCCATGGCTTTTAATTTAGCCTCGAGAATCCTAACTTGTACTAAGGCTGCATTAAGAGCACCATCCATTTCTATAACTTTTGCCTGTAAAGCCTCCATTTTATTATATTATCAACCTTTTAGAAGACTTTTGTGATTATTTCATGATTTTTTCAAATTAAGTTTTCACATGTTTTATACAATTAAAACTTCTTCTGTGGGACAATTTATTCCCTAGCTTTCACTATTACCACAATTATTTTACACAAAATTTCTGAAATATTCACACTAAGGGTTTATAGAGATCTTTTTTATCTGATTTTATGAAATAATATATTTATACCAGGAGAAAAGGAATCCAAGCACTTACCTTATATAATTCAATTCTGGAACAACTACATACAGAGGCCCCGCAAAGATCATTTATGTTGATTTTTTCAGGTTGCCTAGAATAAAAGCAACAAATTAGCATGATTTTATGTTATTTTATTACTTTACGAGCTTGGGCTCTGGTTGTGGTTAGCAAAATACTTTCTTATTAATTTCACTCATAATATTGTTTCTCTTTTTTTTTTTTAAACTCACCTTTTTAATTTAAATTATTTATGTAATAATATCAAATTCTTTTATGCAACACGTAGTGGAATTTCTATATTTAGTTGTGGGAATATATTTTCATTATTTTCTTATAATTTATCTTTTATGGCTCTTTGACCTCTTTCATATTCATTCATTTAATTTTATATTTCATTTCATATAACTTTTCCTTCAATCAATTATTTGTTTCATTATGAAACTAATTTCTTCATAATCCTGTGGTCCTTTTTAAAATGGCAAAACAAACAAACTAAAGGCATGATTTGTCTCACCCATTGATCTACCAACGATGACCTTTAATTACTAGGCAAAAATAAGGCTTAGTTCCCATTAAGTAGTGCAGGTTCTTATGTTAACTACAACTTACAGGATTTACCACTCAGTAGCGCAGGTTCTTATGTTAACTACGACTTGTGGACGCAGCCCTCTTTAGCCCATTGTAATCTCACGTTCGTGAAAAGGGTTCT